>JAKTPZ010000254.1:0-86612 GCA_030579215.1 Maudiozyma pseudohumilis
GGCGGGGAGGGAGCAGCGTACAGATAGCATGAGAGGAGTGGAGGGGCGGGACCCGCTTTGGGCTCTCTTCCACCTTAATGCGCCACTTACATAAGGCGCTGTGGCTGGAACGCTACGGTGTTCCGCGCGTAAATCTCAGGGAGGAGTGGTATTGGTGTTGCCGCTGTCATTACATTGCCGTTTCGGGGGGACAGCTCCGGACGTTTCGTATGTATCCAGCGCAACCCGGATCGGGAAATATAATAGTCGTCTTGCCTCGTATGGTGGTCATTGTGGTGCCTGCTTTTGCGTTTCTTTTTAATTATGTTTTTTTTGGGGGGCCTCTCAACAGGGAGTGTAAGCCCTGTGTGCAAGAGGTGGTGGGTATTGCGCAGTGGGCAGTGGGCAAGGCAGGGAAGCACAGCGAGTGTTTCTTTTTTGTTTTGTTTTGCCTTATTGGGCTTTGGTGCGGCGATGCTTTAGATATAGACGGGCATTGTCCGTGTCAATAGTGGTGATCATGTCATTGCTAGTGCAACGTGTTAGTGCAACGTGTTAGTGCTATATGCTAGTGCTATATGCTAGTGCTATATGCTAGTGCTATATGCTAGGGAAACGTGCTAGTGCTACGTCCTAATACTAATATCAAATGAGAGAGCTAGCGGTACACTCAAATTCAGGAAACTAATACCACGCACCATCGTTATGGGCGGGTGCTGCCGATAGATTTGTGTACCCTCACATTCCACTGTACGAAGAAGGTGCTCGGAATAAAAGTAAAACGCACCCTTTTGGCCTTGGTGTTGCTGTGGGTATACAAGTACGCACACATGAGCCGTTGGAGTGGTTCTGCCGAGATAACGCAGAAGCGTACCTGTACCTTCTCTTGCTACTTTGTCAGCGGGTGGATCGCCGCCTAACCCCCCTTGTCCCGATTTTGCGGGGTAGTACTACTCCGAAGTTTACTAATATCAACTATTACTAACGCGGGGACGTTCTAGTACAGTATTTGATGATTACACCTCCTGAACTGCATGGGTGCTTACACCTCCTGAACTACATGGGTGCTTACATATCCGTCTCCACTACAGACGTACTTGCATATCCGCCAACACTACAGACGCACTACATGTATGCTTACACACCCCTCTGCATTAATAATACAGCCCAATTGCATTGTTTCTGGCCCAGTCTATCCCCTCCGACATTCCTGGCGAAAGCTCTGTTTCTCTCTAAGGCAAGATTATCCGAGCAGATGAGGGCAAATGCCCCAGGTATCCGTTGTGCATGACCGTCTGTGGTTTGGCCCGTTCCTCGGCCCTGGTTGGCTTGTTATTTATTTTTTTCTTTTGCTTCCGCCTCTCGTACAGACGGGATCGTGTATACCGCACTGATAACCCCGCAGAGATGTGCCGGAGGGCAGAAACAATGAAGGTCGGCGCATTTTTATTCATCGTAGTGCTGAGCGAGCAGTTCTCACAAATGCCCCCAGAAACTCCTTTACATGGTAGAGAGCCCAGATGTATTTTTGGACAGCGCACGTCAATTATCGGCTCCGGCCGTGCGCTGCTAGTTGCCTTTCCCCTGTTTCCCCAACTGTCATTTGTAATTTATTATTTGGGTCTTCGACATTCGGTTTTTGATTTCTGATTTCTGATTTTTTTTGCCGTATTAGACAGACTGCTGGACTAATGGGGTAAAATTGTGATGAACTGCCTGTCAGTGACAGCTTTTTTATCATTTTTTTCTTTGGCCATGGCTCGCTCTATTGTTAAATTTATAAATACAATAAAATAAAAAAAAATTTGCACAACCACGGGGGGCGCCATGGCCTCTCCATGTTGACCGTGCGCCTCTGCTATTGAACAGTGTAGAGTGCTATACAATAGCGAGTAGTATTATGGAGTGATTGCCGGTTGTGATAGTATGGGTGTGCGGCGGGTTTGTATTCTCCGCCAAGTCCGGCGCCGCCACCCCGGTTCCGGGGGAACGGCAGAGTTTTGCAAACCTGTTGAATCCTGGGAGACACAGGATGACAAAAGACATTTCAACTTCTTTTCTTTTGTCGAGCGTGTTCGGCGGCTGCACCGGCGATACGATATGTGGGGTAACTGTTGTTATTCAATCGGTGATTGTGATTGTAAACGCTTTTGTGTCTGTGATTGAAGGTGGTTTGTCTTTGCGATTTCAAGTGCTTATATGTTTGTTCCCATTGTTGTTTTGTTTTCTTTTTCTTTTGTTTGTTTTTTTTTGTTTTTTCCCTGTTACGGTAGTTGCTTGATCCGATTTAATTGTTCAGACCTGCTACGATTGCAATTGACCGTAGCACTGCTAACAAATAGAGTGAAATAATTTTGGACAGTCTTTTATTTATTTTATTTTTCTTGTGTTGTTTTGTTCTTTTGTTCAAACAACGGTTCAATAGTTCAATCTTGTCCTGGAAGTTGTGTTTCTTCTGTCTTCGTGCAATGGTTACTTTTGCGTAACCGTGTTATTATTGGTGTATATGATTCATTGCCAGGTGAAATTGACCGATATACGGTGTTATTTTTGGTGTATAGGATTCATTGCCAGGTGAAATTGACCGATATACGGTGTTATGGTTTTGTTGTTTTTGTCATTGGATTTCTGACTCTGGGTATGTTATAAGTACGAATGAGGCCATATTGTTAAGATAATTTGGAAATCCTATAGATAGGATCAGGGTCCCTTTTTTGAGAAATTTTGGACAGACGACAGTCTAACAAGGAATGATTTATGTTGTCGGGGAGATCGTGGGCACACTATGCTCATAACTAAGAGTTTTTTACTATTTCTGAATAAGAAACTCTCTGAGGAGCCGCAGTTTAGGGACGGTTATTCCATAGATTTTGAGTGTTCAACGGGAAAGCAACGTGATTATTAAACAGTAGAGAGGACATTTTGATAGTCCAGTTATTAGCATTTCAAAGTAATAACTATATTGCCAAAGGAGACAGGAAAACAAATGTAGAATTGTACGAATATTGTCAAGACTCATTAATAGAAGAAAAAGTTATTCATTCCGCTTGACAAAATGTATACATAATTAATTGTTCCACAACACATTCCTTTTGTCATCAGTACAATTGACACTGATGACTGAATATTTGGAATGTTGAAGATTTATCTTGGTGAAGGGGACAAGCTATATTTGACTGGAATGGAGTTGTTTTTGCACAGCCTGGATATTAGTCACCCTGGTAGGGGTAACGGGCTACATGTTTAGATCGAATTGCTACAGTGTGTGAACAGTTTCAATTCTGGAGTACATTCTTTTTTTCATTCCGATTAGGTAGATTTCACACCAATTACTCCCTGTGTTATCATTGATAAACACGCTCTAACTGAAACGCATATTTCCAGATGTTTCAAACAAAACTGGGTTCATAATTGTGAATACAACCTTCTACCTTAACAATTTGGTAATAAATTTTGTATACATCGTAGCTGGTTGATATAGAAAGTCGAAATGACAATTATATGTTAAAAATAAATTTTACTCAGATGTTAATAAGTATAATAAAATGTACTTCTTGAAATAAATACATAAATATTTATGTGATTATTTTATAATTGAAATTGTTATATTTTTGATAAATGTAAAATTTTGTTGCTCCACGTAAACAAAACATAAAAAGTGATAAACTTCAGTTATAACACATTTGGCCATAAATACTATTTATAAACATTTTCAACTTATACAAATCCCTTTAAATATATTCTAAGGTATCCAACTCCGTTTTGTTGAACAATTAACACACCTTCCAACTTATCTAGGAATATTCACAACTCACAACACATGCACCCCCAAAAGCCAACAATTACTTCCATGACTTTACAATAAAAAAACAAACAAATATATTTAAAACTGTAAATAACAAGAATTATTGAGGTCCTGTTCTTTATTTACATAATTGAATGAATTTATTTCACTATTTTCGATACAATTATATTCAACAAGCTTCTAATCTTTCCCAAAAGAATTCAGAAAAACCCAATCTGTAAAGAAACCTAAAATATACCACCAGCTATTTAGAATAAATCAAATGATCTCTTTTGTTTGCCTGAAAATCTTCTCTTTATTCTATTCTAACAAAACTGCTATTTGGTCTTTTACGCGAGCCGAGAACTTTTACGCGAAACTTATATTGCCCGATGTCAACAAAAGAACAACAAAAGTCATCGAGACCAATACGAAACTTATAGAAAAAATACACCAACAGCAATGAGTGATAATTCCGAGATTACACAGCTCTCAGAGTCTATAGCACCTAGGACATTACATCAATATAAGTCCTTCAATACCCAATATGTACAATGGTGTAAACAGAATAAACTGGTAGGTGACGCAGAAATAGAATACAGTAGTCTACCACTATCATCCATACTTATACACTGGTTTCTCCTAGACACAGTAATAACACGAACCACCCAATCCAGTCGAAATGTAGAATTACTTCAGTCATACATCACGAGTTTTAGCTTTCTGGAAAAAGTTTGCAAGATATATGGCAATCAACAACCGGCTGTGAATACTGAATACCTAGACAAAATTCTAGACACTCACAAATACTGGCAGCAACAGAATGAACTTCCTACATTTCCGGCCGTTTCAGTAATTGCTTTTAACACATGGAACCCAAATACCCAACATTTAAAGAAAACACACTTTAAATCTTCGCTAGAGAGGTTTAGATTCCTGGTAGATTTTCATCTAGCTTCTTATCAAAGACTCACTCACAGCGAAAGATCAGATATTAAATTACACATGCTAAAGGTAGAAGATATGAGCAAACTTAGAATACTCTACCAAAATGGTGATAATCAACCGGTCCACTTTGTACCACAGAATTCACCTTTTCTGTGCCAATTTACATCCCTAGCAACATATCTTTTTTTCAGGTTTTATGGAGCTACTCCTACATCAAAAGGTGACGGCTTTCCTAGTTTGTTTAACGACACAGTAGTTCAAACATTAGCGCTCGCAAAGGGAAGGTTGGCAACTGAGTATCCTAAGGACACCACTATGAATCTAGCGTACACGTCAATGTTTAAATATTGTAACTTACCTTACAAGCGTCGTCAGTATTTTGACCAGATGTGGGGGAAAGACGCCTTAAAGGTACGTTGCATGCAATATGAAGACTCAGAGATGCAATTTTTTACTAATTTCACTGAAACTTTCCCGGAGGCAACAGCAACTCCTAATGATGTGGCCTTTATAGATAATGTACCATTTGATTTTGATGCAATTCTCAATCTACAATCGCCATACCAGACATACACATCATGTTCGGTGAACGATTTCTTAAAATCGAGAGGCCAGTTGCGACCACCTGAGTCGATTGTATTTCAATTTTTCCCAGAGGTGGAGTTTTACAAGCAAAAGAAGAACTATGCAAAACTTTCTACTGCTGCCAAGGATATTTTAAGACTTATCGAAACCGTGAGATTAGTATTTGTTGCGAATCTTCCTATTATTCACGACATGTTTCCTGAGCACCCTCTTTTCCAGGATGAGGTCTTTGATAACTCTGATATGAAATCATATTTGAATGACACTGTCTTTCAAGCTAATTCTAGCAAAAATTCCATTCTTCCATTCAAAAAGTTTCAGAATTTATCAAATGAAGAGTTACTACAACAGTTGGTTGAATTACCTGCCTCAACACCCCAAATATCAGTACCGGCCCCGACCATCGGGGATGATATTTTTGACGAATTCCGGAAACAGAACTTTCAATTCGTTCAGTTCCAGACCCTGTCCAATTTTAAAACCCTAATCGCCTTCCTATCAAAGATATTTGACAGCATTGCAGTAAAGAAGTCTTCAAAAGAAGTCATAAACAAACAATTGGATTTGTTAAATGATTCTATTCTTGAGCGGATAAACAACTCTACTCCCAAAGATATTAAGGATTACTTTTTGAAGAAGGAATTATTAAATCACAAGAAATCACAATTGATTGAATATGAGGACTCTAGAGTCGATAGTCCAAATTCCAACGATACATCGCTAATCATCCCAAGTCAAAGATTACACGAGATTAGTGAATCAGAAATGAGCGAGGACGATAGTGAGAGTTCTTCTGATGAAAGTGATAATGGAACTATGCAGGATGAATTACGTGTCATGGTTGATGAGTTTGTAACAACTAAGATAGACCAGGTTATAAACCATCAGCTACAGACTTTTGAGAATAAATTAGATTACATTGTCGAAGCCCTCGTCGACGAAAAGATTGAGCGTAAGCTGAAGAGTATTAACTTTGAAAAATATTTACCCAAAAGAAGAAGACCGGAACTTGATTTAACTGATAGTTCGGACATATCACCTCCACCGATCAAGCTTCCCCGTACTGAACCCAATGCATACCGTAAAATTATCGAAGATTCGAGATTCATAATCAGAAACGAGACGTCTCCATCTTCAATTACTTCAACTAGAGAGCACCAATCAACTCCTAAACAAGTTACGCATAATACATCGACCCCTAAACTTGTATCACGTAAAATGTTAACTCCCAAATTGGTCTCGAATAACGTATCAGATGTTAACATGTCTACACCGAAACTTGCTTCACCTGAGGATAGAGGCTTTACTATGAATCCAATTCTCGATAATGTGGACGATATAATTTACGAATGGTTCACACCCAACCCAGATATGAACAATGAGTGCGTTCACTCCATGAACAAGACCCACGAGAAGTCGTGGAGGGTGGGATTCGAGGCATTGTATAAACAGAGGAAACAGATCGTTGAATTGTATGTTTACATGATCAATACTTTGAAGTTCGACCGGTATAAGGCAATTGAAGTCTGCAAGGAAATACAAGAGACTAATAATTATTCCATCAAAGATTTTTCCAAATACCTCAAGAACTGGAAGAAGTCGCACAATGGTTCATTTGAAGGCATAGTTCCACCAGCACAGGACTAATTGTAACACTATTTTAAACGGTTACATCTATTATGTAAATCATTGATATATATGTATTTATATGACAATATGCTTATGTGCCCGCACAGACCTTGTTGAATGGTTGCGAGAGAGTCTTTGAACCGTTAATAAAAAACATTGCAAATCAAACCCCTGGTCACCCATTGTATGTACCTGTAAGCATTTAAATATTTTTTTTTTTAATTTAGATATGGTTACGTTTTACTAGGAGCTTAGTTGATGAAGAGGTGTATGAACTGGTAAAGTATAGCAACCAGTGTATGCCGGCTCCACTGACTTAAGGATCCTAGCCGCTGTGTAGTGCCTCGCGCGGTTAAAATTTAAAAAAACCAAAACAAACGAATTGGACTGCACATGTTATAAAGCGCGCTTAAACATTTTAGGTAGTGCACATATAGGGGAAGGTAGATGGAAAAAACAGAAATACATCAAAAGAGCAAATATGAAAACGGTTGTAATAGCCTATCTACTATACGTTGTACCGTCCCTGGTGTATGCTGGAATCGTGGTGAATATAGAGAGCGATCCGTTCCAGGAGGACGAATTTCTGCAGAACCCAGAGGTGTCACGCCAGTTGAGCCGACTACCACCTGTACTACCCCCCAGCGAGCTTACAGATGCGACCAGAAGTATACCTAGAGATCTCGAAAAAGTTCCCCAGTACATCGTAGATAACTGCCCAGCAGTGCACTTATACAGTGAAGAGCGTTATTGGCCTTCTGACATCACAGACTACGTCCAGCATTTCCATTTGCGCGACGCAGACGGACATAAATTCCATTTTAAGGACGGAAGAACAAACATTACTTCCCTTGATGATATCCGAGAATCGTATGAGGAGCATTTAAAAGACGGGAGTAAAAAATCAGTGCCAAGTGAAGACTTGTACATGACTAGCAATGAAGACTTTGCTACAGATCCGGCGTGGCTGATAGGTCACATTCCAGAGTACGGTACGGGATTCATAAAAAAGGGCCCTGCAGTTCTTTTAATATCCGATAAAGGTAACGGTTGGGTAGATGCATACTGGTTCTACTTCTACCCATTTAACTGGGGCCCTTACATCATGGGCTACGGTCCCTGGGGAAACCACCTTGGAGACTGGGAACACTCTCTTGTACGCTTCTACAATGGTGAACCCAAGTACCTGTGGATGAGTGCTCATTCTGGTGGTACTGCCTACCAGTTCGAAGCTATAGAGAAGACGAAGAAACTCAGACGCGTTGACGGAAAAGTACAGAATGAAGTCATCGACAGGCCACTAATCTTTAGTGCAAGGGGAACACACGCAAATTATGCATCTGTGGGTCAATATTCGCACGATGTACCATTTTTCTTCATGCCACTGAGTGATTTTACAGACAGAGGACCCATGTGGGACCCTGTACTCAACTACTATGCATACCAGATCGACACCAACGGTCCTAGGGCAATCGATGCCCGCTCGAAAGAGTTAGGAGCTGAATGGTTGTCATTTGCAGGTACTTGGGGCGACAAGCAATTACCAGGAAACGACCCGCGCCAGAAATGGTGCCCGGTTCAATGGAGATATATCGATGGTCCGTTAGGCCCTCTTTTCAAGAACCTGGAGAGAACATCCCTATGCCCCAGTTTCAAAGCGTGGAACATATGGCATGGCTGCCCACCCCGCCGTTGGATCAAGAAAGGAGAAGGCTTAGACGCTGAGCGAAACGACCTGGTCGGGGACAACTGCGGCGTGCTACTGTACCGTGTCAGACCAAGATGGCTGCGCGGATTTCTCAGACTCCTGACATGGCGCGGAACCATCTGCTTCTTCATGGACTATTTTACAGGATAAGTACATCACTGCATAAGGCTGCCAATTACAGAACAGCAACTGCAGCTATCCTCTGTGTAACTTCCTCTTCCCCTCCTTTCCCCGATGTCTCAGAGGTCACATCACCCCAGTGATTTACGGATACCAGCATGACAGCACCGGCTGTTCTTTTTTTTTTTTTTCCGCGTTGTTCTCGAAGCGCGTGGAATTTTCGCCGGAGTTCTGCCAGGTTCCGCGGCGCGGCGTGGCGCGGGGCGGCCTTACGTAAGGGCTGTTGGCGGGTGGCGCTGCGTGGAAGGCGGTGGAATAGGGCGGAAGGACCGGCGATGAGCAGGAGGGAAAGGGTATAAAAGGAGGCACTCTGGATAGAGATGTTTGGGGGAATGGCTTTTCTTAAATATTGTTTTGTTATTACACATATCAATATCAATAAAAATAACAATCACACAACCACAATACCATACAATGTTTTACTCTAGAAACCCATGTCTCTTTGAGCAGCTGCCAGTGTTCAACCCACACACCCTACAGGCATGCCAAGAGAAATCACTTGCTCCTGCAGTTTTGCCACAATCGCAGGTGCAGATCACCACCGAGAGGACGAAGGAAGGTGCCCTCGTCACACTAAAGAAGAAGCTTGCGCAGCCAGAACAGTACAAGGAGGTTCTTAACGAGCGCATCGTGGCTATCAAGAACAAATATTCCAACCAACCACAATACTCCCTTGTTTCTGACATGTTTGGAAACCAGTACTATGTTGACAACAGTGCCAGCGTCCGTGATCAAATGATCGAGGAATTGCAGGCCATTGATATGTCGGCAATCTCGCGCCGCCTGGCTAAGAACGCGTTCAGAGACTACTCCCTTGAGTTGAGCCACGATGGAATGACTCTTTCTGTGTCTAGCAGGAATGATGATGTCGAGCGTGTATTGAAGTTCGGTAGCGGGCTAAGCGACTTCTACGTTAAGGCCTGTACTGTCGAAGACGAGAAGGTAGCTGTGCTGCAGATCGGCGTCGTGCTGGAGCAGCAGCAGCAGCAAACTAAGGATAGCCTGGATGCTCTGATTGACTGGGCTCAACAGGCTGCTGCTCAGTCTCAGGGTAATGATATTACCTCGTGTTCTGCTGTTAACGAGCACAAGAAGATACAGAAGATTCAAAAGAGACGTGCTAGAGTGGAAGCTGCAAGAGCTGAGGCTGCTAGAGCTGAGGCTGCAAGAGCTGAGGCTGCAAGAGCAGAAGCTGCACGCATTGCAACTCTGCGCGCTGAAGCTACACAACGTGTAAAGGCTCAACGTGCTGAGGCCATCCGTGCCAAACTAGAGACCGCCCGTATTGCTGAGCTGCGTGCTGAGCAACGTGCAGCAGCACAACGCGCAGAGGCCCAACGTGCGGCGACTCTACGTCAACGCGAGCAGGCGGAGACACAAGCCATTGAGGAGCAGCGCGAGCAGATCAAGGCAATGATTGCCGAACAGCAGGCTCAAGCACATGCCCATTACCAGGCGCAGGCAAAGGCGCAGGCAAAGGCCCAGGCTAAGGCCGAAGCTCAGGCAAAGGCTGAAGCGGATGCCAAAACCGAACGCGCAAGACAACAAACCTTGATGGAGCAGCAGGCGTACGAGCGCCAACTAGTCGAGGAAGACCGTGCTCTCAAGGCCGCGCGTGCGGCCAAGAGCAGAGCCTCCTCCAACACCTCATCCGCATCTGCATCTGCATCCACTCCTAGCACACCAACCATGTCTCCCATCGCAACGCAAACGCAAGTCCACGCCTCGCCTGTGCTCGAAGACATCGACGACGCCGAACTAGACCGCTACAACGCCTCAGTGCGCAGCCGCACTTCCTCCACAGGCGCCAGTGGATACGAGCCAGTCATAGACGATATGTAAATGCCGAATTTATACATAAATCAATATAAAGAAACCCAAGATTACCTAGCATTGTCATTGTAAAAGCAGTTAAAAACGTCGCAACGTCATTGTAAAAGCAGTTAAAAACGTCGCAACGTCGCAACGTCGCAACGTCCCAATACGGAAAGCACAAGCGACACCAAGGACGTAGCCGCCTGGCCGTCTATAGGGCAGGCAACAGCGAAACATCACTCCGCACGGGAAAACACACACCCTGCGGCCCTGTCTGAGCGAGTCCCCCGGATGGGTGCCTTTTACCCAATCGAGAAATTAGCTGCTATCAAAGCCCTAGCAGTCCCAGTTGGGTCCTGCGGCCTTGTCTGTGCCCCTGCGGCCGGCCATACCCGATCGGGTATGCACTCTATTTATTTTCAGAAGGGCCGGGGGGGCATCGCAGAGAAACGCCGCAGACGACCCCGAAACAGCAGACGGAGCTGCGGTCGTGGCCAAACCGGGGGGGATTTTTCTGGGAAGTGTTGTTTTTATTGGGGAGTTTTTCTCTTTGACCTACCTACCCCTCTGTAAAAATAGACTACAGGGAGGGTGGGATGTTTTCTCCCAGGTTCTTGCCTCGTTTATATTCTATAGGAGTTATTTGCAACATGAATCTCTTGAGAGTTCTTGTTGTTCACTTTTTTATTTTTGTTGTTCACTGTCCTTTTTTTATTTTTGTTGTCCTTGTTCTTGAAGGTAATAGTAGTAGACCATTTCCCCTCCAAACTCCGCTTTAGACTGAGATCCGCTCGCTTATAATCTAGCCTTTACACCATCAACAACCCTGAATGACTGTGCGTAACCTGACAGGACACTACGCCGGGCCAGGCAGCCCCGCCGACACAAACGGCACTACACGGACCGGCTCTAGTTCCTCGCATATGAATGAGGACGAAGAGGAGTTTAGTTTCCAGGATCCCCGTGCAAATATTCCGTCGAATCCGTTTGCGTCTCCCAGTAACTCGGGAAACTCAAGCCCCACCGCAGGTAGCAGTGCCTCCTTGCTGGGCGCTGCGGCTCCTGGTACACAGGCGGTTCCGCTGCCCTCAGACTTGTCCCGTACCCACATAGAGACTGCGTATAGGGGATACTATCAGCGGCCACCAAACTCCAACTCTCATGCGTCCACACCTCAGGACTCCGAGAACTCACAGCGGTTTGCGCAACAGACACAGACCCCACCAGCGAACATACTCCCTCTGCCTCGCGTGATGAGTGATAGCGAGAACCAGTTTATACAGGCGACTCCGCCATACGACAGATACCCGATAGTGAATTCGCGGATGAACTCACAGGTTATTAGACCATCTGGAGCGAATAATAATAGTAAAGGTCCATTCATCGAGACGACAAACGATATACTGGGTTCACATGTATCGAACCTGAACTACCTGGGTGAGCCTATTGGGGCTGTTCCACACGTGGCGGGTACTGCTGGTACCATGGGTGAGGGATCTACATCTTCTTCTTCGAATTACACAGGACCGGCCGGGTTACAGGACTTCTCGCCATTCGGCGGGTATCCAGCATCCTCGTTCCCTCTTACTCTGGACGAGAAGGAAGAAGACGACTTTATACATAACCCAGACCCAGAGGAAGAGGCGAGACTCGACAGAGAGAGGATGTGGAGCGATATAAAACACATGAACTCTAGGTCATTTTTTGGACTTATAGGTGTGCTAGTGCTGCTGGGTGCAGGTATTGTCATCTTTATTGTATTACCAGTTCTGACATACACTGGTGCGGTACAACATCCGGCTCACGAGAACGGCCACCTCAGTGGATCATCATCCTCATCCTCATCAAGCTCGGGAACCAGCACGGAGAGGCTGACATCGTACAGGTACCCTATGTTGTCTGCACTGCGCACAAATCTGGTGGATCCAGATACCCCACAGAGCGCATCTACCCGTAAAGCTATGGATGGTTCTAAATGGCAACTGGTGTTCTCTGACGAGTTTAACGCTGAGGGTAGAACCTTCTACGACGGTGACGACCAATTCTGGACTGCCCCAGATATTCATTACGATGCCACAAAGGATCTGGAATGGTATGACCCAGATGCAGTCACGACAAAGAATGGTACGTTACACTTGCGTATGGATGCATTCCTGAACCACGATCTATACTACAGATCCGGTATGCTGCAGAGTTGGAACAAGATGTGCTTTACCCAGGGTATCCTAGAGGTATCCGCAAACCTGCCAAACTACGGTAGTGTTACGGGGCTGTGGCCTGGTCTCTGGACAATGGGTAACCTAGGGAGACCCGGGTACTTGGCATCCACCGACGGTGTATGGCCATACTCCTACGATTCTTGTGATGCAGGTATAACAGCAAACCAGAGTTCACCAGATGGTATTTCATACCTACCTGGTCAAAAGCTGAATGCGTGCACATGTGATGGTGAGGACCATCCAAATCCAGGTGTTGGAAGAGGTGCCCCTGAGATTGATATCATTGAAGGTGAGGTAGACACAACACTGGGCGTTGGTTTGGCATCACAGTCGATGCAGATTGCACCTTTTGATATTTGGTACATGCCAGACTACGATTTCATAGAGGTCTACAACTTTTCAACGACTACCATGAACACATATGCTGGAGGACCATTCCAGCAGGCCATATCAGCAGTTTCAACTTTGAATACCACTTGGTACGAATTTGGTCAAGAGGCCGGTTACTTCCAAAAGTTCGCCCTAGAGTATATGAATGATGATGACACAGGTTATGCGCGCTGGTTCGTCGGAGACACGCCAACATTCACTATTTATGCGAATGCACTACATCCTAATGGAAACATCGACTGGAGAAGAATCAGTAAGGAGCCAATGTCTGTCATTATGAATTTGGGTATTTCCAATAACTGGGCTTACATTGATTGGAGAATGATTTTCTTCCCAGTACAGATGCAGATCGACTATGTCAGACTCTACCAACCAAGTAACGCGGTTTCTATCACATGTGATCCGGAAGACTACCCAACATATGACTATATTGAATCCCACAGAGCCGCCTACATGAATGCTAATCTAACTCATTGGTCGGACGCAGGTTACTCATTCCCAGAGCACGCGTTGACTGGGAACTGTAAGGCTTCCAAGTTCAAGGGCACAATCGTCGAGGGTAGTTCGTGAATCAGAGGAAGTCGAACAAAAGGAAACCATAAATGACGGACACTTAACTACTATCGCTTAATTTGAATTTTTTTTGTTCTTAATCATGCCATGCGTCAAATAGACATGCACTGGTTGTAATATTTCATTTCATTTTTTTTTTACATAAAAAAATTCCAAGGTCTTATATATATTTGATATATTTTATTTTATTTCGGTTAATAAAAAGTTTTTGTACACAATAAGGTATAAATTGTATTTTTGGTTGTTCTTTATATATGTATATAACCTCATCGTACCCTTGCAGTGTTACTGCTTGACAACTGATTTCAAGGGGCATGCCCCCAAAATATAAGATTTGGATATTAGAAAAGGGAATTTTTTGCTATCGTATCTCCTTGTGTATATAATACCCAGAAGCATTATTAATATAGGTAGCTTTACGTACCCATTAACTCCTTTCAAGTTGTTGATTAATACCTTAATAGTCACAAGGGGTAGGATTTCGGAAATACAAAATACAATTTAGTCAGCAGGAAATATAACTCCTATGTTAATAATGCAATCAACAAAATGCTAAATTGAGAACTATTTAACCTTGTTAAGTTTTAATTCTTGAGCAAATCAGTGCCAGAACATGTTGGAAATTGATATTTTCAGACATATTTCATATGATTAGATGTTAGCTTATAACAAAGTTAGTCATCGTATAGTCGTCTAATCTCTTTAGCTCTAAATTATATAATTAGAAATTTAAAAGTGTGGAAGAACTTATTTCAAAGACTGGATTAAGTGTCCACCTATATACTATTGGATTGTTTTCGTGATTATGTAACTTACTCGACGGTGGCATTAGTAGCCTATTAATAATTCGTGGCCCAGTTTTGTTCTGGATCGTACGATGGCGTTCTAGACCAATTCTTAGTAATAAATTTCGAACCGTGCATGAACCGTAGTAATTATCATTAGCAATCAATTATATTAATAGTTAGGGTCCAGACCAATACTTTTAACACCGTAAATTACCAATTTTCATGATTTAAACAATTTCTAAAATAAATATTACCATATGTTAAAAGGGGGATGTTAAAACTACCCTTTCAATAATCACGGGCGATTAGTGTAGTGGTTATCATCCCACCCTTCCAAGGTGGGGACAGGGGTTCGATTCTCCTATCGCTCATATTTTTTGTTTTTGAAAGTTCCGTCCAGCGGGGACGAATTTCTTATTTTTTTAACACGTGCGACCAAACGCAAAATGTGAAACTGTATTAGTTGGTTGTTAGTCTTTTACAAATCTATTTACTGCTACTTTTATTCAGATATTATTATTTTCTTTTCTTACTATTTGTCAATAGCGAAAACATCGAAGAAAAACAAAGATATTAGCTTTTTTAAGTCTCTGAGTACATCTGACAGCGTTAGATAACTATCTACTTAGTCCAGCCACCATTTTGTAACCTGCTTGACCTTTAAAAGAAAACACATAGTACCCTTTACCTTGTATATGTCTCTGCTGTATGGCTGATTTTGCGAATCATGTCGTACGTAAAGCGACTTCTAGTTTTTGCCACGGCGCGCTGTAATTTGATTTCCAAAAAGGGAAATTGAAAAGAAAAATTGATGCAGCGGACCACGAAACTTTCGAGGTGTTCTGGAAATAATTTGCTATTTGCAACTTAAGGTATTCCTGTTTTAATGTTTTTCTGGTATATTCTTATTTAGCAATTTTATTTGGAGGGTGCAATTCTTCTGGTCATATATTTCTTTTGAGTCTGAAGAACCACAAAGAACTACTCATCATGTCCTCTCCACTTCCTCCAAGTAGTCAAAATGGCAGACCAAACGTTTCTTCTGCCCCACCTTCGTCCATTGGCGGTGGATTTGGTAGCAGTTCAGGGTTTGATAATGAATCTCAGATAGAGCCTAGAATACAATTCCCTAGTTCATCTCAGCCACAACCAGGGATTGCAAACCCTTCTTCTCAGTTTAGTTCCCAGAACCAACCAGAAGAGTCCCAAGAGGATATTCTTCCTATGCAAGGTTTGAGAAGAAGAGCTGTGAACAGAGTTAAGAAGGTCGATGATGTAACCGGTGATAAGGTTCGTGAAGCGTTTGAACAGTTCCTAGAGGAGTTCTCCATCGTGGATCCAGAGAGCGATGAACCACATAAGGTGTACAGAGCTCAGATTGAATTCATGAAGATGTACGATCTCAACACCATCTACATCGACTATCAGCATCTGGCCACAAGAGAGAATGGTGCCCTAGCGATGGCTATTTCTGAGCAGTACTACAGATTCCTGCCATTCTTAATTGGTGGCCTAAAGAAGGTGGTCAAGAAATATGCTCCTGAACTACTGGTAACGAGTGACTCCATCAATAGGCCTAGTGCTGCAGGTGAGGATGGTCAGGATACCAATGACACAACCCTCCCACTGTCCAACAATACGGATAGCAACAATGATTCTAGAATGGCCACCAGATCTGGCGGTGCCACATCTGTCAGTAGCTCTCCAGAACAAACCGAGAGACTATTACAGATTAGTTTCTTTAATTTACCAGCAGTACACAGGATCCGTGACGTGAAATCTGATAAGATTGGTTCTCTATTGACCATTTCTGGAACTGTCACAAGAACTTCCGAGGTGCGTCCTGAACTTTTTAAAGCCAGTTTCACCTGTGACCTATGCCGTGCTATTGTCGACAATGTAGAGCAGTACTTTAAGTTCACTGAACCAACATTCTGTCCAAACCCAACATGTGAGAACAAAGCATTCTGGACACTAAACGTCGCAAGATCTAAATTTCTTGATTGGCAAAAGGTTAGAATCCAGGAGAACGCAAATGAGATCCCTAATGGTTCGATGCCAAGAACTCTTGATGTTATTCTAAGAGGTGATTGTGTCGAACGTGCAAAGCCAGGTGATCGTTGTAAATTTACAGGTACCGATATTGTTGTACCTGATGTCTCCCAACTTGGCCTACCGGGTGTCAAGCCAAGTGCATCCAGAGATATGAGAGGTATTGCTAGAACATCAGAAGGTCTTAACAGCGGTATCAGTGGTTTGCGTTCCCTAGGTGTGCGTGACTTGACATACAAAATGAGTTTCCTTGCCTGTCATGTCGTTAGTATCGGTACGAACATCAATGACCAGTCCAATACTGATAGTGCCGAATCTGCTAACACTGAAAGTGAGCTACAAATGGCTACGAACCTGCAAACTCATAATGCTTTCCTAGACAACGAAAGAGACCAGGAAGTCTTTTTGAACAGTTTGAACTCTGAAGAAATCAATGAGTTGAAGGAGATGGTTAAGGATGAACATATCTACGACAAACTTGTCAGATCCATCGCACCAGCCGTGTTCGGTCACGAATCTGTAAAGAAGGGTATTCTGCTCCAAATGTTAGGTGGTGTACACAAGAGTACTGTTGAAGGTATCAAACTTAGAGGTGATATCAATATTTGCATTGTTGGTGACCCATCGACCTCTAAATCTCAGTTCTTGAAGTATGTTTGTGGCTTTGCTCCAAGATCTATTTACACCTCTGGTAAGGCATCATCTGCAGCTGGTTTAACAGCGGCCGTGGTTAGAGACGAAGAGGGTGGCGACTATACAATCGAAGCCGGTGCTTTGATGCTGGCGGACAATGGTATCTGTTGCATTGACGAATTCGATAAGATGGATATCACTGACCAAGTTGCTATTCACGAAGCTATGGAGCAACAAACTATTTCTATCGCAAAGGCTGGTATCCATGCCACTTTGAATGCTAGAACATCCATTCTGGCAGCTGCAAACCCAATTGGAGGTAGGTACAACAGAAAGTTATCTCTAAGAGGTAATCTGAATATGACTGCTCCTATTATGTCCAGATTTGATATGTTCTTTGTTATTCTTGATGACTGTAATGAAAAAATCGACACCGAACTAGCTGCGCATATTGTGGACTTGCACATGAAAAGGGACGACGCAATTACTTCACCATATAGCAGAGAGCAACTGAGCCGTTACATCAAATATGCAAGAACTTTTAAGCCAATTCTAACCAAGGAGGCTGGGGAGTACCTTGTTCAGAAGTACAAGGATCTAAGAAAGGATGATGCCCAAGGTTACGGTAGATCCAGTTATAGAATCACTGTTAGACAACTAGAAAGTATGGTAAGAATGTCCGAAGCCATTGCTAGAGCTAACTGTGTGGATGAAATTACTCCCGCATTTGTAGCCGAGGCTTATGATCTACTGAGACAAAGTATCATCCGCGTTGACGTTGATGATATCGAGGTTCCTGACGATGAAGATACTCCAACTGAATCTGGTGAAACAGAGGATGCCGCTACTAACGAGGAGAATGTTAGGGATCCATCCCCATCTCCTGTACCTTCTACCCAGGACGGTGAACAGGAGTCCAGTGCTCCAAAGAAATCTGCCATCACTTATGAGAAGTATGTCTCTATGATGAACCTGATCGTGCATAAGATTGCGGACAGCGAAAGAACTGAGCACAAGGAGCTGACAGCAACAGAGATCGTCGACTGGTACTTGCTCGAGAAGGAAAATGACCTAAACTCTGAGGATGAGTACTGGCAAGAGAGAAAACTCGCTTTCAAGGTCCTAAAGAGACTTGTGAAGGACCGTATTCTCATGGAGATTCATGGTACACATGACCAGCTTCCTGAAGATGACGATATGGGTACCCCTGCAGTTTCATCCAGCACGGGTGAAAGTGTGTATGTTATACATCCAAACTGTGAGATGCTAGATACACTAGAACCCCAGGATAGCGACAGTTCATGAGCACGAGAACACGCCTGCCCCTAACCTAATATCACCATCTAAACGCCGTACATACCATCGACGCTCACCCCATGTAACTATATAAACATACAGTATTAAAAATTATTATTTAAACAACCATTCCTGTTGTAAATGCTAGAAAACTAAAGGAAACCTATAATATAAGAAAAGATGAACAAGTATAGTAGTGTATATATATGTAATCAGCTATGCGTACAATGCGAGATACCAGCCAAAACTAGATCTACGCGTTAAACTCCTTCTTTAGCATCTCACCCAATCTCTTTAGACCCTCTCTTAGTTTCTCTGGAGAAACTGCAGCGTAGGTACCTCTGAAGAAGATCTCATTTGGCGAGTTGTTCTCAGTGGAAGAAGCTGGCTGAGCTGGGGTAGTGTTCCCCTCAGTGATGAACCAAGCACCTGGAACAACAAGGACACCACTCTTGACAACCTCCTCGTACAGGTGCTGTTCAACAGCGGCTGGGTTGGAGTTGTAGGTGGTCTTGAATTCTGGGTGAGCGGCAGCGTCGATGTTGACGGTGAAGAACATACCGGCGATAGGTGGGTTAATGGTGAATGTCTTGGTAGCTGGGACAAAGTCGTATAGAGCGTCAATAGCGTTGTCACGCTTTATGGTGTACTCATGACGCAAGCCTAGCAGCCAGTCCAAGTAACCGTCCTGGCCCCATCTGTTCAGCAAACCAGAGATGAGCGACTGAGAGAAACCGGAAGGAGCCTGGATAGTCATCTCATGCAGAGACAGGTATGGCTTCAGAAGCTTCTTGGAGGCAGTGATCCAACCAAGTCTGGTACCTGGTGCTAGAACCTTAGAGAAGGAGTCCAGTCTGATGACACGACCCTCAGTGTCAATAGACAGGAAAGTCTTGGCCAAGGAGGCCAGGAACTCGTCGTGTTGCAGCTTAGAGTTGTCCTGCTGCTGCTTACGCTGGGCAGCGTCACGGACGTACTCCTCCATCTGCAGGAAGTAGTATGGCTCATCCTCGACGATGATGAAGTCGTGCTTCTGGGCAATTCTGTAGATCTCGTGCTTACGCTCGTCCGCTAGAGAAGTACCGGTAGGGTTCTGACCGGTTGGAATAGTGTAGATAAGCTTAGGCTTTGGAGCACCGACAGTCCAGTTGTCCAGGATAGCCTCTAGCTTCTCTGGGATAATACCATCGGCATCGATTGGAACAGGGAAAGTAATGATACCTTGGGCCTGTGCGGCGGCCAGAGAGGAGGAGAAAGAGTGCGCCTCGGCAAGGATCACATCACCACGGTTACAGAAGACACGAAGTGTGGATTCCCAGGCATTGGTGTTACCGGCAGTGGCCAGGACATCCCAGTCAGCGTAGTGCATGTCGTGAATCAAACGGGTGTGCTCTCTTAGGAAGTTCAGCAACTCTGGCTGACCCTGAGACAGACCGTACTGCAGGGAACGGGCCAGTGGAATGTCACCCTCATGCATCTTCTGCAGTTTAGTGATGTGAGACTGCATGGCGTTGTCCGGGCTAGCAATTGGGGCACCGATACCGTTCTTGAAAGGAGGCATTGGAGAGTTCACCTCAAGGTCCTCCCAAGGGAAGTAATCGGAGAGTGGCAAACCACCACCTAGGAAGATAATGTTAGGGTCAGAGAACAGGTGAATACATGTCTTTAGAGGAGAAGGCTTACGGGCCTTGGTCTCCTCAGAGTAGAGGTAGGAGAAATCCTTAGATTCAGGTAGAGACATGACGATTTGCAGTGATTGGATCGATCAGTTGACACAGAAGATGGAATTACAAATGTCAAACAATTCCAAAAGAAGAAGAGAGATATAATGAACAATCCCAAAAGAAGAAGAAAGATATAATGAACAAATTTGCCACCCAAATCCAATCAAAAAAAAAAAAGGCTTATAAAAACCAAACACACCACCCTGTTTCCTTATATTCTCTGTCAATGGGCTCACATATATATATCTCCCTCTGTATTTGCAGAATGGCGGGACGGAATCTGGAGGTGACGAATCCCGCTGGATTACAGGCTGAAATTTCAATTTTGGGCGTTGTGCCCAGTGTTAGTCACTGCGCGCGGAAAGCGGGCAGCGGGAAGCGGGAACGGCAGCGGTTAAGCGCGGGAGGACAGCTGGGGGAGCACAGATAGGCCCGCACAACGAGCAAGTGTCTGTCTTTGCACCATCCAGCACGAACGTTCGGCAATTCGCGGGAAGGCAGAAGGAAGCGCGGTTGTCATGGATCGGGACAGGTACCGCGTTGGCGTTTATCTCGGACATGTCACGGACATGTCATGGACATGTCGCGATAGGGATCTGACACAGGGGCGGGTGTGAGCAAAAATTAGGGTTTGTTCTGATAAGGGCCGAGCAAATTGGCTGCCGCGGAGAGGGCTTCCTGGATCTTTTCTTGCGAAACGGGGGTCGCAGTTGCAACCCTAATATTCGAGAGTGAGTGAGCGAGTGTGTGTGTTATCATTGGGACGAGGTTGGCCCAGGATCCGTATCTTGCGTTTGACTAATTGTGCATTGCACCCCCCTTTGGACAGATCTCTTATCGCGCAGGATATCGTTGCCATGAATTATATGCGAAATACTCGTTGAGAAGTTTCTGATTGAGTGGTTTGGTGACCGGGCAATGTAATAAACTGCACACCTTATTAACACATGCAGGGCCGATTGTTGGCTTCTGGTGCGTGTCACGACCTGTTCGCCTTTTTATTTTAACAGGGGGATGCATACCCCCAACCATTGCGTCCTGGAAAACATCATCTCGAATACAGCGGAGGATACGTTGCCTCGTGTAGTGCATTCTGGATCATTTTCATATAACTAGACGTGACGACACTGAATATTTGAAAATTAATAAAAAGTAGGTTAGAAACAAACACTTGCATCCACAGTTTCTGTAGTGCACACTTATATATATATCAGGCTGCGAATGGACAGCAGGTAAATATATCTGTCACTACATACCATTTGACGTCGGTATCCAATCACAAATGGTATATAGAAGACACCCCTAAATAACAATAGTGGATACCCAAACACAAGTGGTATATAGAAAACACCCTAAATAACAATGGTGGATTGCCCACACGAACAACAAACCTGGCCTTGCCAGCCTCCAGAACACCACCATCCTTGACAGCATCCCGTACAACAGATGACAGACCATCTCATCCACGTGACTGCAAAAAGTTCTGTTTGTTTTTCCCTCAGTGCTTGTTGTCTTTTTTTCGCCCTTTCCGCGCAACGTGTCTCGGGTTTGGCGACTGGATTGGCCCGGCCGGCGGTCTCTCCCGGAGAGCGAGCCACAGGAGAGAGCGGGACCCTGAATGTCGTGATGTGGTGAGGGCTGGGGGGACGTTGCTGTCACCTGAGAATCCACAACCTACAATCCACAATCTGCAAGGGACCGGGACATCGAACTAGTCACTTCTAAATAAGAAATTATGTGAGCGTATGTGAGTGTGTAAAGGGGGGGGGGGGGATGTACATATGTTCTAACCACTCTTCTTTAATTTGTCAATATCCCGCAAGCAAACAACTCACACGCAATGATGATCGCCTCGCTGCTGCTAGCTGCGTTGCCGCTGCTTTCATCCACATTTGCTGCGCCCCTTCCCGTCACTGCTGTCCAGGGAGAGAAGAGGGACCACAATAAGTTCGAGGTAGATGCTGGGAGTATCCCGGGCCTATCCGGCGTTTCTGGGGTGCCAACCATGCACGCAGGACATCTGCCGCTGTACAACGCCAACACCGAATTGCCAGAGGGCTACGGCTACTTCTTCTGGCGTTTCCACGACGATGCTGCGGCTAAGAAGCAGCACTCTACGGATGATAACGATGTAGACGAACGTCCTCTGGTATTCTGGCTCAATGGAGGACCTGGATGTTCCTCGATGGACGGTGCGCTAGTTGAGGCAGGACCTTTGCGTATAGATAGCAAAGGAAACGCGTACCTGAACGACGCATCATGGACTGACAGGGCCGATATCGTGTTCGTTGATCAGCCTGTCGGAACTGGGTTCTCGGCAGTCAAAAGTGGCAACGGTAACGGCGCGTTGCCATTAGACTCAAACTTGGACGATGTAAGCTGGCATTTCTGCCAATGGTTAGTCTCTTATTACAGGGAATTTCCACAGGATATTGCCAGACCAGTGATGCTGGCGGGCGAGAGCTATGCTGGTCAGTATATCCCATACATTGCCCGTGCAATCCTAAGAAACAACAACAAGGAGAACGAAGAGAAGTATCCAGACATTCACCGGGCCTTGCCAGAGCTGCATCTAGAAGCAGTGATGATTGGAAATGGCTGGATCGACCCAGTGGCACAGTCACTTTCATACCTACCTTTTGCTATTGAAAACGGTATCGTCTCTAAGGACATACCCGAGTTCTCTCAATTGTTGAACACACATGAACAGTGTCAGAAGAAGATCAACTCCAAGCCAGCCGAAGGTGAGGAGGCCCTAGACCTCTTCTCGATCCCTGAATGTGACAAGATTATCAATGAGTTACTAGAAGTAACCAAGACCAAGAATGCCGCAGACCAAGAGCAATGCATCAATGTATACAACTACGAACTCTCAGATTCATACCCAGCATGCGGAATGAACTGGCCAAATGATATCAACTATGTTACAGAGTTCTTTAGCAAAAAGGAGGTCCGCGATACGCTGCATATCAACAGTGACTGGGCTGCCGAATCGTGGGTGGAGTGTCGCAGGGATGTTATGGACCACATGACCAATAAAGGGTCTAAACCAGCTGTTGAGTTGCTACCAGAGCTGTTAGACAGAGGTGTCCAAGTTGTTCTATTCAATGGTGACAAGGACCTCATCTGCAACAACAGAGGTGTCACCGACATGATCAGCCAGCTGAAATGGGGTGGTGCAACTGCCAGTGGCTTCTCTGATGGTGCCGAGAATTTTGACTGGGTATACAGACCACACCATTTACAAACAGCTGATGAACCAGCCGGATACGTCCAGACAGAGAGAAATCTGACATTTATTAATGTCTACAATGCATCTCATATGGTTCCACACGACAAACCAAAGATCAGTAGAGGAATTATCGACATCACTCTTGACAGTGTACTGGTAGAGGTCATCAACAAGAGACAGACATTGGTAAGTTCAGATGAGCCATATAGTGAAGAATACTTCGACGATGTCGAGGAGGAGGAAGAAGAGGAAGAGGAAAAACCTCAAAAGGGAAACAAGCATACCAATGACGAAGAAGATGAGGAGGAGGACGATGATAAGAAGCATTACATCTACTATTATTACGGTGAGTACGACGACGAAGATGAAGAGGATGTTATGCTGAATGAGGATCCAAATTACCATCGCCGTAGAGGTATGATTTTCACAATTTTCTTTATCGTATTGGGTATTGCTACCATTGCTGTCAGAACCATGGATAAATGGTGGCCATTGATCGCCGGTCAATTCAAGGGGGAATATAGCAGATTGGAACGCAACCCGAACAAGACTGTTACATGGGCCGACGGCGAAGGTGAAGGCGAAGGCGAAGGTGGAGCCGATATGAACTTTGAAATGGAGGATATGAATAATGAAGATTTTGAGATAGGAGACAGTGCAGATGAAGATCATGCTAATGCCGAAAGTGGGGACGACGACGACGAAGAAGATGAGGATGAAGAAGATGAGGATGATGATGGGGAAGATTCCAACTCTGATGTCTCTCAACTTGATATTGGCGAGTCCACCGTAGAACCCGAGGATGAGACAACACATGTACAAATGTAAGATTGATAGACTTGCGATATTCATATAGACTCTCTCTAGATACACCCTTTTTGTATATTTTTTTAATGACACAATACTACTCAGAACATTGTGAGTTATAACATAGGGCAGATAGCTTAGGTTAATAAATACATCCACAGTGGTAATTTGTAAATCTTTAATACAAGATCTTGATTAACATTTGATACATTTGAAATTGTATTATTTGCCACGATACACTATTTTTATATAGAATTGTTCTTCAAAGTCCTAACAAAACGGGGTAACGCTATAATACACCATCCTAGAGTCTATAAAAAATCAGTTAATGTCAACAATACACTCCGTCTAAGATTTCTATTGGGCCTAAAAAGGCCCATTCCGAACAGAACAGTTTTCTTTTCGGAATCTTTCGTGAATTATTGCCTACCAAATCTTGGTTTTTAAAAGATCTTTTTTTAATGTATTCTGGAAATCTTGATTTATTCCCAATGGATAACACTAGTTCATGATATATATGTATGAGGAATCAGCCCAAATACATGACTTCATAACCGTTTCTAGAGACAATTCTGTTCCAACAATTATTCCAATACTATCCAGTATATGTATAAGAAAAAAAAGGTAGAACACTATCAGATGACCATTATAATGGAATAATTTTTATAATTTGATATATTGCAATTGTTTAAAAACGGGTTTAGGTTATGTCGTCTTATTAAACTCAATTTATTTGATTTATAATAAACATCAAGTATTCAAAGGAAAATTTGTCTAGGTTTTATGCCAAAATATCTGTCGTATTTTTCGAAATTAATATGCCATCTTAGTATAATGGTTAGTACACGCCGTTGTGGCCGACGAAATCCTAGTTCGATTCCAGGAGGTGGCATTATTTCTTTTTTTCCATTTTCAAAACGTCAATAATGTCTGGGTGTTCTACGGTAACGCCATCTATAATAAGACGTCCTAAATTGTTAAATCTTCCATGTTCATATATTGTTTTTTCCACCAAACAGTGAATAATTGAATTATTCGATCTCCTCAAGTATTAATTTTCACAGATCGATTTTAACTCCATTCTACAACTGTTCCGAAACGCAACACCTAAACGAAAATCTGTTGTGGAGAATCTGTTTCTTCCATACGCAAAGAATATCATATCTACTTTCCCCCGATCAATTCCGGTAATTCCGTTTTCTTCACAGGTGTGAATGTGAAGTAAATACTTGTACAGACGCGTTTCCTCCCTTCACCCGGGAAATAAGGGTCAAGATAAAAAAAAAATAACAATAAATATCATCCCCACTCTTCTTGATAATTCCAATGCAAGTCATAACATAAACATTTACATATTTTCATTGAACATAGCCAAAAAGCTTTGCGTACTTGTAAATAAATTAGTAATAAATACTTAGATACAAGTGCTCCTGGATTACACTCCAAAGAAACAGAGTGCTGTAGCGTAACAGCCAGAGATAAATCAGTAATTCTTTCAAATACACCGTATCTATGGCTTTGGGATCTTGAGACTCTTTGAAATCATACCACAACCATGCAGGAAGAAGATCGTGATGAATGGGTGGAACTCAAACAAAAGTCCCTGTCTCACGATACCAAATGGCACCTGCTCCAAGATCATGCCGTGACGTACCAAATAAGCCATAATGAATACAAGCAGCAATGTAGTAGGCATTGGTAAACCTTCAAAGTACTTGGACTTACCTGTAACATCCTTTGGTAGCTGACTGACAGTGACGTTGAAACGTGCAAGTCTGGTTAGACCACATAGAACAAAGAATGACAACACAGCGACATCGACAGTAGTCTGGAAACCGATGGCAAATGCAATTGTTGCTGGGGCAACACCGAATGAGACCAGGTCGGCTAACGAATCCAGCTCCTGACCCATTAGGGAAGATCTGTTACGCAGTCTAGCGACACGACCGTCCAGGAAGTCGAAACACATACCTAGAATAATGAAGAAATGAGCACGCTGAACGTAGTGAGGCTTGCCTGTCAATGTGAAACGCAGACAGGATACAATAGAGTAGAAACCCGAGAAACCATTCAGCATAGTGATGTAGTCTGCCATGTGCAGATTTCTAATCATGCTGAAGTGGTATTTGTCAGAGGTGAACTGTTCAATATCAGACTTGTTTGGAGGAGCCAGAGGAGTTGTGTCGATAGAGAAGATACTGGAGGCCTTGCGGCTCAGCACACGTTCGGCACCCTCGAACTGGGAGTCGCTCTCCGAGTCGCTGCCTTGCAGTGAGAAATGCGCATCGTCCTTCTTGTGTAGCAGAGGAGTGTGCGTAGAAGGGGAATCAGACATGGTTGTTGTTGTTATTGTTATAGTTGTACTGTATTCCTGAATTCCAAAGGTTCTCACAAAGGCATCTGTTTGTAGCACTCCTGTATATATATCTACGCCTGCTGCGCATGTGAAGGCCAGCGCCGTGCGGCAAAAGCACATGCCGCGACTCCCTGCCTCTTTCGGCCAGTGGGCGGTGCCGCGATTGGCCAGCGCTGCCTTTGACAGCGTGTTACCATGCGAAGGGCTGGAATGCTGGTGTATGGGTGGAATTATTTTAACAGGCATTGTAGGCGTAATATAATAGATTAGACAGGTGGAATATCATAAAGTAAATAAAGAAAGAAGGAGAGAGGCAGAGTACAAAAGTAAGGATATACATATGTTTTTGTAAACTATTATTTGCGGTGCAGCATAGCTTGCAACGCGGCATGGTATGGGGCAAGGCCTGCTCCATCGGGTTCAACGGGATTGGTCTCCGTAACCGCGGCAAAGTAGTTGTGGTACAAATCACCGTCAAAGAATCCAATAGGAGCATTCAGCATAGAGTCTGGCAGCTCTAGGGCGTCTGTTAGGGCAATGCACTCCGGTCTCAAGCGTGCCAGCAAGGCGAACAGACGAGGCTGAATAGTAGCAGACAGATCTTTAGCCTTTAGCACCTGCAGTTGAAGAAACTCGCCAGCGTGCTTGTCGATGTGGTACAGGGAAAACAGACGGAATATATCCCACATAGCATCGCGGGAGGCATTGCATGAGACGTGCGCTTCCTGAGGGTCTGATAACTTACGGTGGTATGTCTGCAGCATCAAATAAATCGCATGGAAACGGGAGATCTGCACAAGTAGCTTGGAGATAGCTCCGTCCCCCATACCATTGGCCTTAATAGCCTTACCAACATGCATGAGCAACTTCACCAGGACAATGGCCCAGATATTGATGTAACCTTGCAGATTGGCGTCGGCGCTTAGATCTCCGGCAGTGGCATTACCCATGTACACCTGTTGGATGAATGCAGGGTTCATGTAACCGAATTGGTCGCCGTCTAGCTCTGCGTCAAATTTACCCTTTGTCGCTGCGTCGCTGAACTTCTTCAGGATAGATTTAGCAGAGGTGAGGGATAGCACAGTGTTGTCACCTTCCCATGTACACTGAACCACCCAGTCGTTGTAACCCTTCCCAAAGGCGTTGTACTGCGAATAACCATGGCCACCACATGTCTGACGCAGCTCATCGATCAGTTGTGCAACCAGCCAGGTATTGGTTGCCTTTAGACTCGCACTGCTGATGAACAAGTTCTTTAGCTTAGCGCTTACGGTGACTAGTGCCTGCGGGTCGCGGGCCGAGGATACCTTGTACAACTCTCCCAGTGTAGCGTAGTAAGTGTCCATCAATTGGAAAGCGACAGGCGACACAAGGTAGACGAGGGCCAGCTGTGGGATCACACGGTACTGGTGCAATGGATAATCTAGCAGCTGGGTCTCGGCGGCACCTGGTTTGTCTGCGAACTGCTGTCTTCCGACAGCGTAACGTGTAGCGATGGTGGCGAACTTTGCACCAAACCTGAACGAGTCCATGACCATGTTGACACGTCCGCTGAGCAAAGCACTGTACCCTGAAATCTGGTCCAGCTGAGGCTGCGTAGTGACAGTTACGCGCCCAGAGCCCTGGGGCTCCTCTTTGATCTGAACGAAGCGGGACAGCATGTTGCCCTGTGGAATCACGACATTATTGTACTGGATCCAGCCGTTGTCAATACCATCGCGACCCATCTTCTTGCCGATATCCCCAATGACCACACCCGGCATCATTCTGAACGTCTCTGGGTCACGCAGAGGCACCACAAACGTTTTGATACCGTAGTCCTTACCTTGAACGATCAAACGAGCGTATACCACAGAGTGTGTAGCCGAGTGTGCGGCCCCACCAATCCACCACTTCGTGGCGGTGAGATCTGGGGTGTTGATAACAAATGTCTTGTTGGTAGAATTGTAGGTAGCCGTAGTCTGCAGCTGCGCCACGTTAGAGCCGTGTCCCAGTTCAGTCATGGCGAAACAACCATAAATACCCCTCAACATTGCCGCACCGCGCTCTTGCAACCAGTACGTAATTTGCTCGTCTGTACCGTTACCTCTGATACAGTTCCCAAACAGGCCCAGGTGCACACCGACACGGGTGCTCAACTGTGGGTCAATATTGGCCATCAGGGATAGTCTCTTGTCAAAGACGGTCAAGTCCCCAGCAGTAAGCAGCGGCTCCTTGCCGTTATTCTCTTGCAGGTCCTGGATCAACTTTGAATTAGCAAAGTTATTCCGTGCCGTAGCAATATCATGTTCCATGTACTGCGCAAGTCTGGCGATTTTCACAGCCGTATTTCTTCGCTCCTGCTCCTTTGTGCAGTCGTAGTAGGATGAATCAGCAGCCAGAACACGGTCAGTAGCAATCTGCTCAATCAGATCATGGGTCTGCTGGCGTCTCTCTGCATCCGACTCCAGAAACGTATTAATCTGCGCAGTGCACAGCTTCGAAGCGGCACGCTCACCTTGGATAAATTTGGCAGGGTTCACTGCGGGACTATCCTTATTATTGGAAGAAAGTTTAGTCATTGAATGTAAGTATAGCTAGGTATGTGTGTCTATACAGGAATAGATGTATATATACAGAAGCAGCACAACAATGAAAGACGAAAAAGAAGGATACAAACACAAACCCAGGACCAGATCAACGGGCAACTTATATACCATTACAAACACCCCTAAAATTGCCACCCGGGTATAACGATACCCTATACCCGAGCAAACCAGTTGGAGCCACAAAAAACACAACGACCCCCAACAGGCCCCCAAAAAGAGGGAAGGGAAAAGAGACGCGGCCCTCGGCGGCAATTCCCCAACGCGAACCGGAGAGCATCACGCCCGGCTGTTATTTTCCACCGAGCCGCCGCGCCGCGCACCGCCATGCCGCGCGTTGGGGTAACGGGGTTTAGACGCGAGGCCGGTGTCCTGTGCTCTGCGTTCAAGCACCTGCGGTCGATGTGCAGGGCCGTTGGGGGAGCCCTCTCTTTTGCCGTAGTGTGCGTGTGTAGGTGAAGGGGAGCGGGGGTGATGGTTTCTCCGTCGGGACCTTGCTTTAGTCCGTCGGAGTTACTTTGGACTGTTGGGGTAGTTCCAAGGGTGCGGCGGGCGCTCATTGAAGTGCGGGTGTCGCGCTCAAGGAGATGCGTGTGTGTATGAATGGGTGTGTCCCTTTCTCTGTACGGATGCCTGCATGTCGATGATGATGGGCCCCATTGTACGGCGAATCACACGGATGCGGGTCCTCTCTAGTTACTGTCCACGGACATAAACAATACAGCCGGGTGATGGTGTACAGTGTGTGTGTGGGACGCTAACGACATAGGATATACACGGTGTTATTGATATACAGGAGATATATGTCTGCCTGGATGGAGGTGGAAATTTCCAGTATCCCCCAGCTTATAACACCAATAAGTAGTCCTCTCCCCTCGCTTATCTATATAGTGGGTGAATGCTGCGTGCGGTCTAACACACTGTACCCACTGAACCCTTGAACCTGAACTAGTACCGTTCTCGGGCTTTACATCTCTTGCATAAATGTCTCTCAACCCACACAGGCCCGATGGCGGCTCCTTCCGAAAGCGGAAACCACGTGGTCCGGGTAATTACTCGTTCACAGTGACACAACACCCCTGTTCGATTCCCGGGGGGAGGCGTTGGCGCGGTGTGCGGTGTGCGGTGCGCGTTTCTCTCTGTGCAGTGAACCTCGAGGCGGCGAGGCGGCGAGGCCCTGTGTTTTTCAGTTTTTTCTCCCGTCTGGATACGCTCTACGTACGCAGCAGGGGAAAGGGAGCCCAAGGTGGCTAGCAATATAGGAGGTGTTAAAAAAAAACAAAAAATAGAACATAAAACAGGGTTACAACAACTTACTATTCGTCTGCACCCACTTTAATTTAGATACAAAATCCCCCTTTTCTTATTTGGTTATTTGGTTATTTGTCTTTGAACTAATAAGGAGACACCACACTCTCAGTTTATTCTAATAAAATGAGTGATCTACCAATTGAATTCACAGAGCTGGTCGACCTGACGTCGCTTGGGATCTCCCCTCAATCCCTCGACTTCCGGTCCACCACCTTCGAGAGTGACCGCTATGTCACTGTCCGTGAGTCCCAGGACGGCGCCAACTCCGTCGCCATTGTCGATCTGGCACAAGGAAACACTGTTACGCGTAAGAATATGGGCGGAGACTCGGCCATTATGCACCCCTCAAAGAACGTGATCTGTGTCCGTGCCAATGGAACAATTGTGCAGATTTTCGACTTGGACACCAAGCAGAAGCTGAAGTCGTTCACACTGGATGAGCCATGCATCTTCTGGAAGTGGTTAAGCGAGGACGCCCTGGGTTTTGTCACCGCTAGACAGATCCTGGTCTCTCAGGTGTTTGACGGCCAGGTCGCCGCCAAGCCTGTCGCACTGACTCAGAGACACGCAAGTTTGAACAACACGCAGATCATTAACTTCGTCGCTAACAAGAAGCTGGACTGGTTCGCCGTAGTCGGGATCCTGCAAGAGAACGGGAGAATTGGCGGAAAGATCCAACTGTACTCCAAGCAGCGCAACATCTCCCAGGCTATCGACGGTCACGTCGCTATATTCTCGAACATCGTGCTCGAGGGCAATGGCTCCTCCCCTGTGCAAGTGTTTGTCACTGGTAACAGAAACACCACTTCTGGCGCCGGTGAGCTGCGCATGATCGAGATTGACCACGACCAGCAATTGCCAACGCAGTTTCAGAAGCGCACCGCTGACATTTTCTTCCCTCCTGACGCCACCAACGATTTCCCAATCGCTGTGCAGTGCTCAGAGAAGTACGGTATCGTCTACTTGCTGACAAAGTACGGTTTCATCCACCTGTACGAGTTGTCCACAGGAACAAACCTGTTCGTGAACAGAATCACAGCCGAGTCTGTGTTCACCGCCACAGGGTACGACTCTAACAATGGTATTGCCTGTATCAACAAGAAGGGTCAGGTGCTGTCCGTAGAGATCGCAACAACTCAGATTGTTCCATACATCCTAAACAAACTGTCCAACGTTTCCCTCGCGTTAACTGTCGCCACTAGAGGTGGTTTGCCAGGTGCCGACGATTTGCTATCCAAGCAGTTCGAGTCGCTTCTGGCACAGAATGACTACCAGAATGCCGCCAAGGTCGCTGCCTCTTCTCAGTCCCTGAGAAACCAAAACACTATTAACAGATTGAAGAACATACAGGCCGCACCAGGTGCCATTTCCCCGATCTTGCTATACTTCTCCACACTATTGGACAAGGGTAAGCTGAACAAGGAGGAGACCATCGAGCTAGCAAGACCTGTCTTGCAGCAGGACAGAAAGCAGTTGTTCGAGAAGTGGCTAAAGGAAGATAAGCTGGAGTGCTCCGAGCAGCTTGGTGACATCGTCAAGCCATTTGACACCACACTGGCACTAGCCTGTTACCTAAGGGCAAATGTCCACGCCAAGGTGATCTCGTGTCTAGCTGATCTACAACAGTACGACAAGATCCTACCTTACTGTGAGAAGGTCAGCTACCAGCCAAATTTCATTGTGTTGATCTCCACGATCATCAGCTCTTCTCCAGACAGAGCTTCTGAGTTTGCCCTGACTTTGCTACAGAACCCAGAGGTCGCCGCTCAATTGGATATTGAAAAGATCGCTGACTTGTTCTTCTCCCAAAACCACATCCAGCAAGGTACTTCACTTCTACTGGATGCCTTGAAGGGTGACACCCCAGATCAGGGCCATTTGCAAACTCGTGTCCTTGAAGTGAACTTGTTACACGCTCCACAAGTTGCTGATGCCATCCTTGGCAACAATATCTTCTCTCATTACGACAAACCAACCATCGCTTCCTTGGCTGAAAAGGCTGGTCTGTTCCAGAGAGCTTTGGAGAACTACACCGACATTGCCGATATCAAGAGATGTATCACTCACACATCTGCTTTACCAATCGACTGGCTGGTTGACTACTTCGGTAAGCTTAACGTTGAACAGTCAATGGCCTGCCTAAAGGCTCTGATGGACGACAATCTGAAGGCTAACATCCAGATCATCGTACAGGTTGCTACTAAGTTTACCGAGCTAATCGGTTCGGCTACACTTATCAAGTTGTTCGAGGAGTACAACGCCACCGAAGGTTTGTACTACTACCTGGCCTCTCTTGTCAATCTGACCGAGGACCCAGATGTTGTATTCAAGTACATCGAATCTGCTTCAAAGATGAAGCAGTTCAATGAGGTCGAGAGAATTGCTAGGGACAATAACGTCTACAACCCAGAAAGAGTCAAGAATTTCTTGAAGGACGCTAACTTGGAGAACCAACTGCCATTCATTATTGTCTGTGACCGTCACAACTTTGTCCACGAGATGGTTCTGCATCTGTACAAGACCCAGAACCTGAAGTTCATCGAGACATATGTCCAACAGGTTAACCCAGCCAAGACCCCAGAGGTCGTCGGCGCCCTGTTGGATATGGATTGTGACGAGAAATTCATCCAGGATCTACTACAATCTGTACTAGGTCAGGTCCCTGTCAACGAACTAACCACTGAAGTTGAGAAGAGAAACAGACTAAAGATTCTGCTCCCATTCCTTGAGAAGACTCTAGAGTCTGGTACCCAGGAGCAGAGTGTCTACAATGCTCTAGCCAAGATCTACATTGACTCCAACAACTCGCCAGAGAAGTTCCTAAAGGAAAACGACCAATATGACACCCTAGATGTTGGTCGCTACTGTGAGAAGAGAGACCCATACCTTGCCTACATTGCTTACGAGAAGGGTTCCAACGATGATGACCTGATCAGAATCACTAATGAGAACAGCATGTACAAGTACCAGGCTAGATACTTGCTAAAGCGTTCTGATGCCCAGCTATGGAACAAGGTGCTTGACGGCGAAAACATTCACAGACGTCAACTGATTGACTCTGTTATTTCTGTTGGTATCCCAGAGTTAACTGACCCAGAACCAGTATCTCTAACTGTCCAGGCCTTTATGACCAATGGCCTAAAGCTCGAGCTAATTGAGTTATTGGAGAAGATCATCCTAGAACCATCTCCATTCAACGATAATGTCGCTCTACAGGGTCTGCTGCTGCTATCCGCCATCAAGTACGAACCTACCAAGGTCTCCACATACATTGAGAAACTGGACAATTACGACGCCGATGAGATTGCTCAACTATGTATTGAGCACGATTTGAACGAGGAGGCTTTTGAGATCTACAACAAGCATGAGATGTTTGACAAGGCCCTACAGGTCCTAGTCGAGAACATCATGTCTTTGGACAGAGCTGCCACTTATGCTGACAAGATCAACACTCCAGAGATCTGGTCTCAGCTTGCTGCTGCTCAACTAGATGGTCTACGTATCCAGGAGTCCATTGAGTCATACATCAGAGCAGAGGATCCTGCTAACTACGAGAATGTTATCGACATTGCCGAGCAGGCCGAGAAATTCGAGGAATTGATCCCATATCTACTGATGGCTAGAAAGACTAGAAAGGAGAGCAAGATCGATGGTTCGTTGATCCTCGCTTATGCTCAACTAGACAAGATCCATGAAATCGAGAACTTGATCTCTGGTTCTACTGTGGCTAACTTAGATCACGTTGGTGACAAGTTATTGGAAATGAAGAGTTACAAGGCTGCCAACCTATGTTTCGCTGCCGTCTCCAATTACTCAAAGCTTGCTTCTACGCTCGTTTACCTTGGCGACTACCAGGCTGCTGTTGATACTGCCAGAAAGGCTTCCAACATCAAGGTCTGGAAGCTGGTCAATGATGCCTGTATCGACAAGAAAGAGTTTAGACTTGCTCAGATCTGTGGTTTGAACCTAGTAGTTCATGCCGAGGAACTAGATGCACTTGTCAACAAGTACGAGTCAAACGGCTACTTCGAGGAGCTTATTTCCCTATTTGAGGCTGGTCTAGGTCTAGAGAGAGCTCACATGGGTATGTTCACTGAGCTAGCTGTCTTGTACTCCAAATATGACTCTGCCAAGACTTACGAGCACCTGAAGCTGTTCTGGTCCAGACTAAACATCCCAAAGGTCATCAGGGCAGTTGAGGATGCTCATCTATGGAACGAACTTGTCTTCCTATACGCTCATTACGATGAGTGGGACAATGCCGCTTTGACTATGATCGAGAAATCATCTGCCGACTTTGACCATGGCTACTTCAAGGAAGTAGTTGTCAAGGTTGCAAACCTAGAGATTTACTTCAAGGCCATCAACTTTTATGTTAAGGAACATCCATCTTTGTTGGTCGATCTTCTAGCCGCATTGACCCCAAGACTAGACATTCCTAGAACTGTCAAGCTATTCACAACTTCCGACAACCTGCCAATGATCAAGCCATTCTTGATCAATGTCTTGCAAAGAAACAATTCTGTCGTAAACCAGGCTTACCACGACTTGATGATCGAAGAAGAGGATTACAAGGCTCTACAAGATGCTGTTGATTCATATGATAAGTTCGATCAGCTTGGTCTGGCCAGCAGACTTGAGAAACACGATCTAATTTACTTCAGAAAAATCGCTGCTATGCTATACCGCAGGAACAAGAAGTGGGCCAAGGCTTTGACCATCCTGAAGGACGACAAACTATGGAAGGACGCAATTGAAACTGCTTCTATCTCCCAGGATACCAAGGTCGTTGAGGATTTGATCACATACTTTGTGGAAACCACCAATAAGGAGGCCTTTGTTGCTCTACTATACACTGCATACAATCTGATCAACTTCGACTTTGTCCTAGAGACTTCTTGGTTGAACAATCTTGCTGACTACATTAAGCCATATGAGATTTCCATCAGAAAAGAACAGAATGACACTATAAATAGAATTTCCAAGGAACTCTCGGAAGGTAAGGGTAACAACAACGACGACACCACGGATGGACAACCACTAATGCTGATGAACGGTGCCATGGGTATGCAGCCAACGGGCTACTAATTATTTAGTAGTGGAGCGAACTCCAAATAAAATGTATTTTCTAACAAGGAGTCTGATGTGATCTATCGGTGATTTTTCTGAGGGGATTAATTTTTCGAAACGTAGAGCATTGTACAACCCTTGTATTTATTTTTTTATACAAACACCTTTTAATAAAAAATCATATATGCTAACAGTAAAATAATGACCTGACCAATATAGTACTCGTCACATTAATATATCTACACATAATGGTGGTGACAGATTCCAATATTTTCGCCCCTTGACTATCTCAACCATATGTAAATAGACTACAAATAAAAGTTAAATATATTCTTTGGTTATATTTTTAATATGAACAATATACATAGGACCACCAGACAATGGGAATATCAATCCCTGAAGCCACCACTACGGTCAGCCTTGGCAGCCTTCTTCTCAAGGTCATCCCAATCCTCTCCGTCTTCTTCTTCTTCACTGCCAGAACCACTATATGCCTCACTATCTCCTTCGCTCATACTAGCATCGTCAGAGTCATCGTCAGAGTAATCACTTTCATCCTCTGGTTCCTCTTCTGAGGCCTCGTACTCACTGATCTCCTCCTCACTCTCATCTGAAGCTTCATCATCAGAGCCAGTGGCCAGGAAACTCCAACCACCATCTAGGAAAAATTGGTGTGGATCCTCTTGAATAGACTTCATGATTGTTCCCCAGTTCAAATTGATGGTCGAAACAGTGTATGGGATATCCATGTCAGTCAACCACTGTTTGACGAAATCAAGAGATTCGATTGGAATTGTGTTAACGTGCGTGACAGGTTTTGTGATGTCTTTGTAGGCAAACACCATATCAAAATTCTTTAGACCAAATTGGACTCTTTCCAATATACAGATCTCAATCTCCTCCAGATTTACAACCATAAATGGTGGCTCAACCAACTGGACAAGACAGTCAGTGGTTGGCATACAGTACACAGCCGATCTGTTTGGAACACCCTGGAAACCAAGATCTCTGAATGTACTTTCAACTGTAACCAGACCTCTAGAGGCCTCGGCAATAGCATCAGCGAAGTATTTGAACTCCTTATCTAGAGCAGCACGTTTTCTTCTCTCTTCCTGTTCCTGCTCAAGTTCGTCCTCATCACCATATCTTCTGAACTTGCTCATACCACGCTTACCTGTACCAGTTTCATCGACAGCCATATCAGAGGCTTCACGATAGAATTGAACATCTTGGATTTTCTTCTTACCCATCATGATAGGATTCTTTAAATGAACATGAATAATAACAATCAGTTCACCCTTGCACGATTGGAAAATCAGATTCTTAATGTTGGAAAATAAAATATCAATCCTAGAATCAGTTCTCAAAGGTGACTGGTATCTAATACCATTCTCATGAATGAATACAGTACTTGGAACACGTTTGGTATCCGGACTTGGTCTAACAAAGATCTGGTCGAGTCTCTTGGTTCTACCACTCTTATTCTCGATCAGTTTATCTTGGCGAACAACGTCAGCAAGTGCCTTACGTTCTTGTTCTCTCTTTGTAGACTCCTTCTTTAGATCGGCAATCTGCTTGAATGTTTCACTCATACGTTCACCATCCTTAGATCTCAAAGTTATGGAACGAACGAACTGATTCTCTGGAGCGTCGTCATAAGGCAACTCAATCATTTTCCTGGGAACACCGGCACTACCTGGTGCGTTGAAATTCAGACGCAAATAAGTGTACTCACCTTCTTCATTCTTGGAACCATTCTTGTAAGAGTTGATATGGAATGGAACTGGTCTACCGTATATTGGAATAATGACTGTTTGAGTTTTCCAATCAACATGAATTCTTAGATCACGAACATTACCTGGGATCTGAGACTCATGCACGTAAGATTCGTACTTCTTGAAGTACGGCTGGGTCTCCTTACCAGACACACTTGAATCAGCCTTAGTATACTTTATTAGACCGTCCTTTTGCAGCTTCTCGTGCAACTTTCTTTGATTCTCCTTACGGATCTGTTCCTTTTGGGCATCCTCTGAATCCCCTCTGGCATCACCACGAAGTTTTGTTCTCAGAATCTTGGAGTTTCTGTCCTGAGTGTTAGAATTAACAGGGATGGCAGGCTTTTTCTTTTCCTTCTCATCATCCTCTTCGTTGTTGAAGAAGAAAGAAATCTGAGCACGGGTCTTGGTAGACGTTGTCAGAAGCTTAGCCACGTGTGGCTCATCAGATGCGACCAACACCGTGTCTGCTAACTGAAGAGCATATTCATTACCGGACTTAGAGTCAGTTAGTCCGTTGAATCCAACAGAAATATTGAAACAGTCTCCAGCATGAACCTGACGGTGATCATTCTTCATATTCAGAATGAAATCAAAGTCCTTGAAACCAAGACCCATCAGGAAACCAACATTTTTGGTGAAGTGTGAAATCAGCTCTGGTCTCTTTTCCTCGATATATTTAACAGCACCTTCGTAAATTGCCTTTGGAGTGTTTCCCACCTTCAATAGGTTGGTAATGATCTCATTTTGTAGCTCCAGCGTGAAGTCATAGTTTTTGGTAATTTCTTCAGATGGATCGATTAGGAAAGTTCTAGTGACATTAGAACAGTAGTTATCATAACGGATACCACAGGTCGCCAAGATACAGCCATTACTGTACAATTGATCATTGGTTGATTGTGCATTTGTCTTCAGGTCGAATGACTTTCCCGATTGAATCGTTGGTACATTAACCCAGTCCAATTGCTCTGGGATGTATTTATGGTTTGGTGGACAAAGTGCTCCAACGACAGGGCCAATCTTCTTCATGAACTTATTGTCTTCAATTTTGTTTTCGATCTTTTCAGATAGTTGCACATTGGTGATCTTTAGTTCCTCGTCAACTGCACGGACCATTTCATCCGAAAGAACATCCATAAATTTGTCTGAAGCCTTACCGGCAGCAGCAAGTAGTGCCTGCTCAGTAGCGTCCTTGGTCTCAAGAACCTGTGAAAGACCTTGAGCGATATCCACTACGGTGAACTCATTTTCCTTGACAGCAGCATCCCATATTGGGGACCACTCCTTGATAAACTTACCATCGTAACTATCCTTGACTGGGAGGCCAACAGAGCTACCAGCCTCCTTTATTAGTGCAATGACATCAGTAAACAATTTTTTGTTATGCTCAGGTTCCTTATTGTTTCTCTCCCATAGTTCAAATTTGATCCCAGTTGAAGATTCCTCAAAAGCCTTAACTGCCTTTCTAAGATGGTTGGCCTTAACGGCACTCGTAATAAAAACAATTTTCTCCTTGAAGATGGCAATCAAGGTCGCTGGGAATTCATAGCCCAGAGTCCAATTGTGAAGGACAGATGTTTTCTGGAAGTTTTTATCCGGATCAGTGGAACCTAGAACAAAAAGTAACGAGTTTGGAGAACCCTCAAAGTCAGGAAACTTCTGGACAATAGAGGTGAATCTCTCGCTAAGCTGTTTGAAGTTAATATCCAACTCCGACATCCTTGTATGTTATATTAACTGATTTAAATACAGGACTTGTCTGAAATATTAATTAGAACAGAATAATAACTGGTGATCAATGATTCCTTTTGGTCGGTGGTGAACTCTGTTAAAATTTATCCCAAATTATTGAAATATTCTTTTTTTTAGCCTTAACTAAACCACTTTACACATTAATTTCGTGTCCATCTCCCACGCGGCGGCTTACGCGCTTCGCGTGAACTCTCCTACGCTTTTTTTTTCTTTAAAAAATTGACGACATGGCGGGTAATATCCTCGTAGGTGATGATGTTGAATGTCAGTATTTTATATACAAGGATATTTTGGAAATGTAAGTGTAGAAGGTACAGGAGAGGACAGTTTGTTATAAATATAGTTGTCGGATGAACTATAAATGTCTGGTTTTTACATTGTGGTAGAACATTTCATCCACAATTACCTAGTACATTAGACAATTGGCTATGACCCTATTTTTTTTTTTATATAGCAACTCTTCTGGACGTGAAGATATAATTAAAAATGACTTAATGTGAACATATAAACTTCAGCATAACTACCAGAATCAACGAATACTTTAACTATTGATATTTTACTATATTTTTTTACCCTACTTTACTTATTACAATGGTCGTAAGATTGCTGAAGGCATCATTACTTCTTAATCGGCGCGTAGTATATCTGAGTAATATACTTATCTTTGTATCTGACCGCCGTTGCCAGACCTAATGTTCCATGCTTTATACTACTTGTTAGTAGGTGGTTCAATACCACATGATTAGGGGTAGATAGAGATCCACCATGGGCAATTTCATTTGTTGTTGATGCTATGTTTGGAAAGTCGTTAAGAATGGCATGTTCCAGGTGCGGTGGAAGTTGGTTAGGAAGAAGATAACCTGTGCGGTTTCTATTCCTTTCGTAGTCCAATTTTGTGTAATATTTCTCCATCAGTCTTGGATCAGTAAATAGGGCTGGCAATTCTGTTGTGTATTTTACATCTGGATCCTTCAATTCCTCGTCATAAAATCTTGTAAAGCCATCGCCGACATTATCTGGTTCGTTTTTAATCTTCAACGCAATTCTGGACTGCGCACTCATCTTTTTAAGTTTAGCAGCTGATATACTCGCATCATCCTCCAAATGGGAGGTGAATTCTGTACTGTCAGTGGGACGTACCTCCAAATAGTTTACGAAGTTACCCATCTGATCTGTGGCAGTAGGTAGGAAATCACTGTAGCGAAGTTCATTGTTCACAACAAACCTAAAACGGTGGACACCTGGGGGTAACTTTAACCGCACATGCAAAAGACCTGGTTTGTTAGGGATTGGTAACAGACCAATCATCTTAGTCCACCCGGTAAATGAACCAGTGACATATACCTTGTCACCCCCTTGTTCCCAGACAATGTCCACTGGGATCATTCTCTTCTTCTTTTGTTTCTTTGGAGGTGGTGCATCCAAGGGGGTAGTCTCAGATTCCGATGGAGCATCCATATCCACATCTTCAGATTCCGATATATTCTTTGTGTTGACTGCGTCGATAGCCTCAGCAGTCTGCAATGCATCATCAACAATCATATCATTATACGTACTACTTGTACTTGAGTCAACGCTCCTAACATCTGCTGTTGGTTGATCAGACTCACTTTTGTCTGAGGAATCCTCCATAATATTATCCAAAACCTCCTCATCGCCAAGTATTAGACTGGAACTTCCACTAAGTTTCCCGCCGGAACGGCGTCCTCCCTTAAGTTCTGCCATCAGGTCTGAAAAATCCCTTGTGAACGAGTTATTAGTATCTGTGGTAATATCCGCCAGACTTGCGTTGGACTTCTTCTCCATTGTGACATCCTCCATCTTTGCAATCATCCAAGTATTTTTATTTTTCTTGTTTGTTTTTCCCCCCGGGGAAGAATGTTTGTAGTTTGACTATTTCTCTTTTAAGACAGTTCACGAACGGCTATTGGTCAAACGTGCGCCCATGTGTACAGCAAACTTATTAATATTGTATTCCGTGACAAAGTCCCTGTGATTATATATACTAGCGAATATAAAATGGCGGGCAGACAAAACACAGATTTACACTCCCTGTATCACCGTCCAAGAAATAATTGCAAGGGGGGGCTGCTGGACCGAAAACAAATTAATAAAAAACGGAGTGACCTTTTAAATGCGTTTACTAACCCCTTCAAGACAACAAACACGTAATACTGACACCCTCCCCGTGTGGACACCTGGGAGTAAACCTTCCTGCAGGGACGTCTGAACCGATGGATGGTGTTGTCCTTTGTTGTTGCTGAAGCTGGGATTCGGTGCCGATCGTCAGCCCCTCTGGGCCGATTTTCGGTGCCGTCCCGCACCGCGCGCCGATTGGCCGATATCGCCATGCTCTCGGATTAACGGAGATGGGCTGAGGGCGGATTGATAAATGACACAGCACGTTGATGTCTATTGGTTATAAAAGTCATGTATTGTTTGGCGGCACAGCATGTTGAAGCTTATTGGTTATAAAAGCCATGTATTGTTAAACGGCACAGCAGGCTGATGTTTATAGGTCATAAAGTCATGTATTGTTGGTGTATGTATAAAGTATGCTTCGTCTCACCGGATATATATGATTGATGTGTGAGACGATTGTAGCCTTATATAATATGCATGTATGCCCGTTAGTGGGCAGGGCGTCACTGTTCCCTCCCGTCTATATGCATGGAAGAGAAGACAGTGACGAGGAAGTAGGAAAAAAAAAATAATGCAGTTCTTGTCCATGGGCGAGTATATGGACATTGTTTATCAAATTTGGGTTAAAATAAGAACTCGGCCCCCCCAAAAAAAGTTTTCTTAGGTGTTCTTGTCTTTGTCTACAACCAGACCCATTAGTTTATAGGCTTGTTGAAAACATCGATCTGCTTGAGTATATTCCTCATAGGTGGGAGTTGAACACCATAGTTAACGGATGAATTTACACTTTTATCGGTCCGGATACTGCTGTTATCATTTGGGTGACTTTCAGCAGCTTGGTTGCTCCTTTCGGTAGCAAGTGTGCCATTGTTGGTGGTATTACCGTTAGTGCTATTGTTCTCATTCTCACCGTCTTCAGAGGTACCCTCATCATCCGTGTCCAGATGGAAGTCCGCCTTTTGTCTAATGCGTCCCGAAGGGTAGTCCTCCAAGAAGGTGTAGTCGTAGTTGCTGAGACTAATCTCTGTGGTCCTGTCCCTGAGATTCACAACCGAGGACCCAGTGTCATCGGTACCCTCGGCCCTTGAGTGGCTCAGAGCGGTGTTCAAAGAGATAACACTGCTTGGATTCGATGTTGGTTTCAGGTCGTGAGTTGCCTTTGGTTTCTCAACCTTACCCATGTTTACCTTACGTGTAATAGGGGTAAAATCTGGTAGTGTCGTAAGGGCATTCTTCAACTTTGAAGTGAACTTCTTTGTTCTGTTATCGTACGATGGGTTAACGGCTATAGCAGCTGGCAGGCTGGCGTGTATATCAGTAGAATCGTTAACATCGGAGCAAGGCGATTCCATAATTGCATGGGAAATGCTGTTGTTAGAATTGCTGCTCACATTATTAACTTGTCTGTTACCGGAAAATACCGAGGATGCGTCGCTTAGCGTGACTGCACTGCTAGATGATGCGAACCCTTGGTGCTGCTGTGGCAGTGGTTGGGTGCACTGCTGCACGTTGCCATTGTTGCTGGTGAATGACAAGTTGGGGTTTACTGGGGCTTGGGCGGCCAGAGGAGGGGTCATCACTCTCGCAGGGACTTGGTATTGAACCGGAGATACAGACTGAGGGGGTGGAACCATTCCGGCCATATAGGCTGGATATGGAGGGTAACTTGTGGCAATTGGAGCGACCATCTGGGTTCCCATGGGAGCACCCATCTGGTTTACCATCTGACCGGCCATTTGGGTGGCCATTTGGTTGGCCATCATTGGATTACCCATTATTGGAACCATCATTGGCATCATGCCATTTCCCATCCCCGGCATCATCCCGGACATATTCATTGGCATAGCCTGCTGGAACATCATTGGCTGCCCGTTCTCCTCGTACATATTCACAACGGGACCCTGCATCATGCGCGAAAAACTACCGTAGCGCTTATGCTTTCTCTGGGAGGCCCCAGAATGGGTACGTATATGTCTCTTCAACTCATCGCTCCTGCTGAACGATTTTCCACACCCAGGGAATGTACACATATGTGGTTTTTCACCGGTGTGGGTGCGCATATGGCGCTTCTTGTGCTCTAGACGGTGGAACCCTCGGTTGCACAGTGTGCACTTGTATGGTCTCTCTGAGTTGTCGTCTGGTAGTGCTGCCTCCTTGCGCGACATTTTCTGTGGGTTTATGTGTGTATGTGCGTATTTGATATAGTGTCGTATAGTGCAGTATAGCCTAGGGCAATGTAAGGTAGTTCCTATAATATTGTTGTCAGAGAGTTGTATCCTCAAATAACCAAAGTAAAATAATATATTATACACGTAAAAAAAAGAACCCCTTCAAACGGTTACACAGGAAATAGATGTGACGGGGGGGAGTATCCCCACAAGATCCCCACTCTTAAAACATATATATATATACCAAAGCCTAAACCCAGTGTGTACCAGGAGCAAATACACAATAAACTACCACCCGCTGCACGGACCCCAGACGGCAATGGTGCCCACTTGGTACACCCGATGGTAGATACTGGTAGACAACCTACCTTTTCTTCCCTCTCTTCTTACCGTGTCTCTGCTACCTGGAGAAGCAGGAGCGTCGCTCAGTATCTTCCTGATTGGCCTCGTTCCTTTTTTTCCCTCTCCCCACTGGAAGGCAGGAGGGCTTTGTGGACAATACACAGAAGTGACCGCAGGAATGTTGCCCCACCAGCCTGTCTTTCGGAAAAACTATTGCACTGCGGTCCTGTCTGTGAAGGCTAGTTCCCCACTGGGCCCAGCGATCAGTTGCACAGCCCCGTCTGTACCCCTCCTCTGAGACGAAAAAGAAAAGAGGTTATGCATAAGCGCGCGCTTTTCGTTCACGGATAAATAACGAGGGCCAATATATACATCTGTGCGGGCCGGTCTGGGTGCCGCTGCGGAACCGACTGGGGTGGCGCGGGGCGAAGGCGGAGGCGGGGAAACTGAACGGGTCAGGGCGAAGAAAAGGACAGACAGACACTCACACACTTTACCGGTTGCACGGGTGTTACTTTGGGAAACTGAGGACCAGATAAGCACGTTGACGGCCAGTCCCGTGGACCTTCGGCCCCGCGGGACTGTGACGTACAGTAGATGCGGCCATGCTCTCGTTCGAAGGCAAAAAAGAGAAACACCATATCTGTTATTTAGCCGGGTGGCGCAAGCTATATTTCACCCAAGGGTCGTTAGAAGCTGATGCAGTTGGGGGTATCCGGGGAAACAGTATTTTCCCCGATTACGAGCAATGTGCGATAAGCGAGCAACTAAATGTAGTTGGGGCAGGGTCTGGTCACGTTGTCGTATACATGTAGTATATGGGGTTCTTTGTTAACCCATTGTACGTATTGAAAAGCACCCTCTTTGCAATTCTTTAATGGGGGAGAATGGTGTACAACCTACTCAACAATAGACCCTATTATCCTGTTGCCCTAACATATCCTGTATAGATACCGGTGCAGTAGAGGACTGACGGCCCGATTGGTCTCTCCTGGTCTCTCATGGTCTCACCTAGTTTTACCTGCTCTCGTACTCGCACCAGCCGTAACGGGTAACTGCCGTACCACATGCGGCTCCTGGGTCCTACGCCGTTCCTTCTCCACATTTCCAATTCGCTCGTGTTTCCTTCCTAGAGGAGGAACATGCGAGAAACAGGAAACAGGAAAATAAGCGGGAACCAATATTTCCCCGCGTTTCCAGTCGCGCCGAGCTGTCTTCGATAGTGTGGACGGTATATCCTCTTCTGGCCCGTGCAGGACTATCTGAGTAAACACCCACCTTCTTCCCCACTCACAGACAAACCCCCACACGGCAAGTATATTTCCTTCCGGCAAACATCCGCACAACATTGACGTGTTCTCCAAAAAATCAGTAAAAAAAAACCAGCGCAACGTGATGACGGATGCGCCTTTGCCGACTTTTGCTACCTGCCGTACCGTGCCGAGACCGGATGGTCCACAGACGAGCACGCAGCAGACCCTCATCCGTCACCGGAAAAACTAACGGGAAGCGGTCACGCACACAGTAGACCTCGCACGGCAGGTACAGCGGTACGGGCCTGTCTGGGGCCTCCCAGACGTCACAGTTACTGCAATACATTGGGGAACTGTCCTCTGCCCCGCCATTTAGCACGGTGCTCCACCCGCACACTACATACTAGAGAGTTCAGCGGTACCGGTCCTTGTACAGCTCTATCTGAGCGGGAAACACTTCCCCGCTGGGGTGCTGCCTGATCGGTTCTAAAACCTGCACAGGAGCAGAGGGAGACGGGGGACCGAGGGAAGAGGGAATGGGGAAATGGAGCATGCTGCAATAGGCAACCGGACAAAGACCCCCGCTGATAAATGCCGACCCGCTCCAATACCGGCCGCCCCATCGCTTATGCGCATTTCGTGAGTGCGATGCTGGGCGGTAGTTTCGAAATGTCCCTCAATGAGTTGTACCTAGGCAGCTGCTTCCCCATTGCTGTGCAGGTGCATGAACGTGGAGTTGGAGCTGTTGTAATTTGGGGAAGAGCTAGGGAGCGGTTGTAACCTGGAGAAAGACCTAGTAATTGTTGTAACCTGGAGAAAGACCCAGATATTGTTGTGATCTGGGACAAAGTAATGGATAACGTAATGTTGCTCTGACTTTTGAGGCGAAGGTTGTGTAATTGTATTTCTTTTTGCCAGGAGGAATGAAACAAAAAGGGATATTCATATGAAACAAAAGTGGTGGATATTCATAGTAGTTTTCTCGGAATTTCATGTTAAATTGCCTAGGAAAATTGATCGTCTCGCTATTGCAGTCTGGGACATAGGTTTCCCTTACGATAAGGTGTGAGCAGACACAATCCTGGAAACATGTATCGAGACAATTGTCCCGTTTTGTCACTGTCGTTGTGCCCCTCCCGTGATGTCACGTCTGCGCCGATCTCGTGCGATGAGTATTGGAATTTGAACGTCATTGATTTCAAGGAACCGGGAGACGCATCGCTGGGGCGGAGAAAATAAGTGACTACGGAATTAAAAAGAAATCACGTAGCAAGCCGACATACCACTACTTTTGTATCTCAACAGAGAATTTTGGGTACTGAAATAGAACCCTCATCAACCTGGAGAGTTCATACTTCAGAAAAGTGTTTGATGAGGAGCAAATCACGTTCGAAATAAGATGTAGTGCTGTTACCTATTGAAGTGTGATGATGCCAATTATTTTTTTACAAATTACGTTTGTTCTTGAAAGATATGTACTCGTATATACGCCGTATTAGCTAGATGAGCCAAAGGCAGAAGAGAGATAATTGTGGATGTAGATGTTTTTGTTTTTTGTTTTTTGTGTGTTTGTTTTTTGTTTTCATTTTTCTTGTGGATTGTGGATTGTGTTTGGTTATGGAATTAATGTATAGTTGATGGGCGGCAGCCCTCTAATGTAATCGGAATTCTTTGAAAGGAAGAAAAGTGATAGGCAGTGAAAATAGGCCACGCTACTGTCGTATGGACGTTGCCGGCGGTTTTTTATGGAGAGTCACCTCTAATCTCTCTGAACAAGCACACCTGTCCCAATATGATAAAAAAAGTGTACTATTTCGATATTATACCTTTACATTACATTTAACAACAGTTGCCACCGCTGCTCTTCTTGTTCTCATTTGGAGCTGGTGTCAAACTGATCGTTGGACCCTTTGGTGCACCTGCACCATTGGCATTGCCATTAGAGTCACCCATGTCAACCTGGTGTTTGCTGACCATTTGGTAGATAGCAGTGATGAGCTCACGGAAAGCCTGGTCGACATTCTCGCTGTTCAGGGCAGATGTTTCGGTGAACAGGAGCTGGTTTTCCAGAGCAAAGTTCTTTGCCTCGTCAGTTGGCACAGCACGCAGATGCGACAGATCGGATTTGTTACCAATTAGACCCACAGCAACATTGTCGTCGGCGTTCTCCCTCAGCTCAGATAGCCAGTGGTTACAGTTTTCGTAGGTACTGGATTTAGAAATGTCGTATACGATCAGTGCACCGACAGCTCCCCTATAATAGGCGGATGTGATAGCACGGTAACGCTCCTGGCCAGCGGTATCCCAAATCTGTGCCTTGATCTTCTTACCCTCGACCTCGATAGTACGGGTGGCAAACTCGACACCGATTGTGGATTTAGACTCGATGTTAAACTCGTTTGTCGTGAAACGAGAGAGTAGGTTAGATTTACCGACACCAGAGTCACCAATCAGAACGATCTTGAACAGGAAGTCGTAGTCGTAACCGTAATCCTCGTTGTTCATTTCTGCAAAGGGGTATATGTATATGTGTGCTGAATGCTTTTTGTGGTGTTCTCACTTGTTATAGTTACTGGATTCGGATATGTAGCTAGAACGCGTAATATTGATTCCTGGAAATGATAAACAAAAAAGAGTGAACTTGCTTTATTGTTTGCGGAAGGTAGACGGAGTAATCCTTGAAAATATGCTTTCCTAGAAGATACTTTTATTGATCAGGGCTTGAAGCGAATATGTGTCTATTATTTCACTTCTTTTCAATGTGTCAACCTGTGGATGTAATAATATACTTGGTAAACTTGGAGATATGATAGATATTTCCTCGAAGACGTATTCTAATGTGTTTCGCAATCCGTAGTAGATATTCTTACTATGTCTTATCCAGAAAAAAACTGTCAGATGGCAGATCGATAATGTCTTGAACGTAGACCCTATTCCTAACTTTGCTTATTTTCCCTCGAAATGACCACCTGTCGCAACCGGCATTCTGCTATTATTTGTTTCTGCACAAACAAAAGGCCGGCGCTGTCTCTTTCGTTTGTTAGCTTCGCCCACCCACCGGGAATTATCGCTTGGTACGACGCGGTGTAGCGACTTGACCCTCCTTTGAGGCTCGTATAGGTATCAGTGTACTAAACAGTTATTTATAACGTGCTTATCGTCGTTTACATGTGGTATGTGCTGGCTTAGTATATACTGTGGAGGGGGATGAGGTTACACTTAGAATGAGAGATGCTCTAATGTCCGCATGACACGGGCTGCGCCGTCTACGGAGCTGTCTCGTTCTAGAGTGATGGCGGCTCGGTTCTTCTCCAGACCCTCTAGAAGCATACATGCCTTGCAGATCTTATTGCTTGAGAGGTAGTTGCATCTCTCACATCTATTGCCGTCGACAAAGGTGCCCTTGGCAATATCTGCGGTTTCACCAGGCGCTGCCTTCTTGAACGGCTGGTTCTTGTCCTTCAGGACAAGGTTCTCTCCGCTGTGGATGATATCTATAATACAGCTGGGTCTGACAGCCTCTAGGTTCTTCATGAGCTCTCTGGCCGTGCCTCGGAAGGCCTCTGGGGCATATGTACACTCGGTGGAAAAGTAGTCTAACTTCTTGTAATGAGCATACAGCACAATCTCCTTCTGGTAAGAATATTTGAATGGCTTCGACCGTTTGATGGGAGATCCGGAACTTTGGGTTATAATAGAGGTTGACTTTTCTAATCTGGCGACGTCACCTCTTAAAATATTCATTAGAACAGTTTCAGCCATGTCATCCGCGTTGTGGCCGGTAATTACGTGGTGTATGTCGAGCTTTTGGGCCCCTCTGTCAAGAGACTGCCGCCTGAACACACCACAATACGTACAACTGTTTCTAAACCCTGCTGTTGCCACAATCTCATCCATTGTCCAGTTATACAATTCTTTAAAAGATACGATCTCTAATGGCAGACCGTACTGTTTTTGGTTGCGCTTAACAGTTGCTAGAGAATCATCACGGTAACCAACGATACCTTCGTCTACACTTAATAACGTGATATCAAGGCCGTAGTTGTATCTCTCATTCAATAGTTTCATAATATGTGCCAGTACAGTGGAGTCCTTTCCTCCAGATGCACCCACAGCAACCCGCTCACCAGGATAGAACAGATTATTCGTCACGATCGTGTTGTGGATTTCTGTCTCAAAGACATAAAAGAAACATTCTTTGCAAACCTTCTGCAGATTCTTAGGTCTCTTTAGTATCGCCTTACGACAGTGACAAAGTTCACATAACTGTGATATCTTCACAGGCTTGTTCTTATTATTGACGGGATCGGTTGGTGGTGCCCAAGACATTGGTGAAGGTGGTTTACAATGGTAAAAATAAAGTCTTCAACAATTTGAAGTGAATATGTACGTGACGCCAAATTACCTCTCCTATCCTATATTCTTTGTGATGCTATATATTTTATTCTTTATCTATTTATTCGTTATACAGAATCTTGGTGCTAATTTGTAATCAGAAATTTTTCAGCGATGACATACAAAAGTATATACTGCGGAGTGCCACCAGCCGATGATGCGAAATCTCATTGAATAATTATTTATGAATTTAACTACAAATTTGCTTCTTAGAACTGTAGAACAATATGCCAATCCATTTACGTCCTTCACATTGTCACTTTTTTTTCGAATGCGTCTATCTACACGGCGTTGTTGAAATTGGTTGCTCTCCTTGTTGCAGATTTTAGTTTGTTAGCTGTCTTGTTAATGTCATCGTTAAATGAATCTAGAAATTCGTTCTGCTGACTTAATTCCTGATTCATCTGAATGGAGATATCTTTCTGTCTTTGGATAACCTTATGCAAGTCCATTAGCTCCTTGTCTTGTTTTTTAAGTGTTTCCTTATGAACCGTTAGTAACTCTTGGTTATTGTACTTGGTGGTCTCTTCGGTTTCTCCAAGACGCCGCCTACCTACAGGGAATTTATAGGTGGCATTGTTACCACCGGACATATTAGAAATTTCGCTAATATTAGAACCACTCCGTATTGTAGACGGGTTAGTTATTGTGAGATTGGTATATTCAGAGCTCGTTTTGTATGAAGGTTGTAATGAAAAGGCATTAACATCGTTCTTTAAAACAGTTAACAAATTTCTCCTTCTGTCGACTTCAGTCTTTTCAATATTTTCATTACTACCAGCTCCTTTCCCGATATCCTTTTCAAGCTGATTGATTTTGAGTCGTAATTGAATTAGTCTCTTTGTTTTTTCATGGGACTCAAGATGTTTACATTCTTCCAGGTCATTCTTCCCATCTCTGTAGATAGCCGCCCACGTTTGATTATCACCATTTACCAACTGCACAGGTGTACCTCTATGGTTTCCACTTATCATACTATCCCACCTTCGTGGTATTTGGAGGAATCTAGCAACAGTTTGTGTATTGCGCCATTTATTGTCAAATGAATCGTTAAGCATATCGTATAAAAATTTACCCAGTTTTACACAACGTTCCTGAATAACATCATTCGATATACTTTGTTGTTTGCTCCAAAAACCATACTGTCTGCTAGGAAGTTCATAGGGGAAATCTCCGTCCGATATTTCATATTGCATCTGCTGCTTCAAATTAAGGAAATCAGAGAATCTCTTGTGGATATGTGCCTCCCAAACCACATTACCTTCACGTATAATTTGGATGTGTATAGTATAGACAACGTATGAATCATCTATAACCCTAGAACTCTCAACTGACACTTGTGTATGGGTATAGTAGCTATCGGTCTCGCGAGCCATTGTTTTCCGCTGCTTCTTGGATGTATGGTTATATCCAAATTTTTATATTTCAGATATATTATATATGATAGTCTGATGAATAAATATTGTCAATAAATCAATCTTTTAATAGATTTACACATATTTTGACGACCCTTACGACTGAACCCTTTAGATGTTCTGGACATCGGCTACGGTTAAGGAGTGCAACAGCCTCGCTCCCATCCACCTATTTTTTTTTAATTTGCCACACTAAGCGCAAACTTGGAAATCTCCAGGACAATGAACCAACTAGCCACTTCATTCCTGAAACAAACCGAACACATTTAACAATCAGTTTGAGGTATAGAAGTTGTAACTGTACAATTTCGTGATATTTTTTTCTAGTCAACCTTTAAAAACACCAATACCAAACCAATTGCAACTATGTCGAAGGTATTTATTCCCATTGCTAATGTCGGAAGAGCCCACGAGGCAGACATATATGCTACTGTCGTCACGAACCCATACACCATATCGTGCAGTGGTGATGGTAATATAAAGCTATGGCCTAATAAGACTTTAATTCAGGAGCAAAACAGATTAAAAGATATTGCTATTACAAAGTTTGTACACCAAACAGGTCTCCACCATGTGGACGCGATTTACACTGTTGAACCACATAACATTGGCACAGTGATGATCATTTCTGCCGTTTCCTTTGCTGGTAACATTCACTTTTATCAATTTCTGGAAGAAACTGGTGAATTCAAAGAGTTAGACCTGATAGACAATGAACTAAAGAAGAAATCATTTTGGAGCTGCAAGTGGGTTAAGAGCAGTGACCAGGTTGTTGACCACAGATTCATTTCAACAGACGTTAAGGGTAATACTTATGTTTGGAGGTTTATGTCTGTTGACAAGATTGAGCTTGAGGGGAAAGAGCCAACTTATGAAGAGAACCTGCATTTTGAATTCCAGGGTGAAATTCCATCCACAACCCCAGTATTTGCTACCTGTGTCGATGCATCCTGTAGTAAGGGCTTATTGGCTACTGGTTTTGCAAATGGAACAGTTATTGTATCTCAACTAGCTACTCTGAGACCACTCTATACTTTCGAAGGTCTCGGAATCGAAGGTGTTGATCAAAATAGTAACTCTGTCCGCAGTGTGAAGTTCTCGCCAGCAGGTAATCTCCTAGCAGTAGCCAATGACTCGGGGTCATACGGATGTGTCACGCTTTATGAAACAGAATACGGTGAAAGAATTGGTAATCTGACTGTCCCAACCCAGGGTGGTTCCAGTAACATCGGCCTTTTTGCTCACAACGGCTGGGTTTTCAGTCAAGCGTTTAACGCCAGCGGAGAGAACCTAGCAACCTGTGGATATGACGGCAAGGTAAGAGTGTGGGATGTTAAAACGAAGGACAGAGTCGCCACATTGAATATCTCTGCAGCAGATATCGAAGTTGAGGAGGATATTATGTTAACCGATGAAAATGGTGATTCTCTCAAGACCCCTCCAGTGTTCGATGTTCAATATATCAACCAGGGCACATTAAATGGTGTCGGTAACGAGACCAATGAAGGTATTTGTTGTGTTTGTATGGATCGTAGTGTAAGATGGTTCAGAGAGGCTGGAGGTAAGTAAAAGCTGATGATTGCATAATATATACGTATAATTAAAATAATACTGTGTTGTTTTTCTGCTTTGTTACAGAATTTAAATATATACACATCACTCAAATTTTTATTATTTACTTTTAGGTGGTAAATTTATTTTTTAGAATGATAAAAAATTCATCAGAAAACCCTACAAATACATTAACAAAAACAAAAATTACTTAGCCCTGTTATCCTTTAAAAATATAATTAATAAATGTTATTATAATATAAATACACAAATATATATACATATTTATATCTAGTCATGTTATCAGTTCGTTCCGTGGGATACAATGCAACAGATGTCGCATTTCCCAATGTTTTCTTTTTTTTTTTTTGGTGAGAGAAGTTTCCTTTTGAATACTCAATGAAGAGATCAAATGAATTTCTTTCTATGCATTTTATTGATGACCCTTTTAATCTTCATGTATACCAATCAATCCCAATTTCCTTACAAAACAGATGAGTAACACAAATCGAAGACATTATATTGATATGGATAAAAAGGGAATACTTCATCCAATTAATATATGGTAGAGTAGTTTGTATAATGATTAGTCTTTGTTGTGTTTCTTGATGCTGTAATGTCGTATCGATTTCCGTAATTGTCTTGTTGGGTATTGTTAACGTCCTGCGAACCGTCGTAGAAATTATAGTAATCGTAGTTGAATTGCTCCTCATTTGAGTTAAATCTATGAGAAACAGGGGATGATTTTAATGATGGAATATTGAATGTGTTTGGGTTTTGGTAGTTGTAGCTTGCAAATTGGGCTCCGTTGTTCAACAACCCGTCATTAGCATAGTGACATGGTGATGAGAAAATCTGGTTGTTGTTAGAGGACAGGTTTGGAGTCTGAAAACCGAATGCAGAAGAGGGAGTGGTTATACCACTCGAAGAGAAGTATGGAGAAGGAACACTCATTGGTGTCTTTGCCATGTTGTAACAGTTTACGTCGATGTTTTGTTGTTGAACCGTTCTGTCGTGGATGAACTTTTGGAAGGAGCCAACAAAGTCTGTGTATAGAGTAAACTTGTCGTTGTATAATTTCCATTCAAACACGCACAACCAACTTCTCTCATATCTGTTTATCAAATCGATATCCATACCGGTAGCCTGGGCCCAAGATTTGTTTGTAAACGTCTTGTCATCGTTGAACTTATTTGCTAGGATAAGGGCCACTATTGTGTTTTGGTAAATGACATTAATGTACTTTCCGCCAATACCATCGATACCCTTTGGGGTCTTGTTTAAGTATTTCAATAGGTAGTCCAATGCTAGGAAGATAGTTGTAGATGGCAATCTAGTTGCATTAAGCACAGAAACAACACCCTTAAGGAAGAGCTGGTAGTTCTTTGGCGACGTGACATCTAGCGACTTCTGATCGACTGGCTGCAATTGGGCAACCATTTCGTCATTAGACGTTGGGTCCAATCCGAATATCAGGTAAGATGTTCTCACGACATACTCGGCCATCATATCCACCTCGTAATCCAGCGTCTCACTCACACCACCGTTAACCTTCTCCTCTTGTTTAGCTACTGGCATCTGGGCCAACAGCTGTGGCTGTTGTGGGTGATTGCTAATCATCATACCTGGAGGAGGAAGAACTACGTTTGGATTGTTGACAAATTGGCTTATTGTCTGCTGCTGCTGCTGCTGTTGTTGTGGGACCATGCCCATATTGGCAGTTTGTGGCAGAGGTAAATGTACTGGCTGGTTAATAAACTGAGGCTGAATCAAAGGGGGCAGCTGATTTTGGACCATTGTTGGGATCTGTGCAGCTGGAGCCTGGTAATAACCAGTATTTGCGGTTGCGTTACTACCATTATACATCTGACTCTGGATAACTGGTACCACTGGTGCCATGTTGGCTGGTGGTGGCAGATGCAGTGGTGGCAGCGACAAGTGTGGGGCGTGCATAGAATTCTGACTGAAATTGCTCGTCATTGGCTGAGATACCGGCTGGGCCATAGAGTGCGATGCGTAGTGATTTATAGTGTTTGGTGCAGGCTGAGGAGCCTGGGGAACGACCATGACTGGAACACCCATATAGTTTTGGTAATTGTTGTATGCTGTGGTATTAACAGATGTCATTATGTGTATCAGTTGAAAAAAATAAAAAAAAATAAAAACGTGGTAAATGCTCAAGTGGTAATGCTCAAGTGGTAATACTCAAGTGGTAATACTCAAGTGGTAAATGCTCAAGTGGTAATGCTTATCTGTGTATTAAAACAGCGATTTGCCTTTTATGTGTTTGTTTTTTTATTATTTTTTTTGTTTTGTTGTATTAGTTTGATCCAATATATCCAGACTATCTTCACAGAAGCCTGTTTGTAAGTTGATTGTTGGTTAAACTAAAAGAGGGGAGAAAAAGTGAGTTGATGTTTGAAATAGCAGTGAAGGCAATGTAATTTAAATGCAATAAATTAATACAGCACAAAAAAAAAATATTAGAAAATAATAGATGTCGCCAGAGACTTTTCAAAAAACAACAACACCAGACGTTGAAAAAAAATTTGGGGTAGTGTAACTAGCAGTTGTATCGAGCAAGCTTGCTATTATCACACACCGAAGACAGATTAAATTAATAACTATCTTTACGATCAAATCCGTATCGTTATGAATAAATTGCCGCTCACACCTGTAAAAAAAAAGGAGGGAAGCAAAGCAAAAAATGGGTAAAAGTGAGAATAAAACTTTGGTCAGAGCACGAATGTTTGTTGTGTGCAGAGTATCCTGTATAACTTCTTATTCTTTATTTTCTTTTCCCTAAACGATATATCCTGTGGAAATGTAAAAAAACCGTCCTTCAAAATAAAAGTGTGGTGGTTTGTATTGATGGATGGAGATGGATATGTGTCCGTTTTTTATTCTAATTTTTTTATTCTTTAGATTATTAATTGAATTCCTTTTATATCTTCCGAGTTGTAATTATTTGCAGAAAAACAGTAACTTGAGTAAACTGTTTAACAAATTGTAGGACCCGGTGTAAATATCAAAGTAGTAGGGATGTATTTCTTCCAAAAAAATAAAAATTAACAACAGCGCTTAATGCTTACTATCAAAAGAAAGAGCACACACAAACGAACCTGATGAATGGGAGAGAGAAGAACCGCTGCTTCGAGTATCTAACTGTATTGATTAGAAATGTAGAAATGCTGTTCTGTGGAATGTAACAGACACTATCGTACTTTGTATAAATCAATAACAAAAGCTTTAAAAAAGAACCAAATAAAAAAAAACAAAAAAAAAACGAATAGTTTTTGTGGAGAGACCTTGGGGGGAATTAGAATCTCAAATACACGAATATATGAAAATGTATCGATGTTCTTTTTATTTCATAAAATATACTGAAATAAAATACATACTTATCAAAAGGTGTCACCAATACAACGCTATATGACCTGTTTTGTTATATACGCTAAGACTTATTATTGCATCAACCTCCAGGCTGGACGCTTCTGCCGCTTGTCGCCCACAGAGAGAGAGAGAGAGAAGCAAAGACGACCTTCTCCCGCCTAAAGCGTGTATAATTGCTGCTGCATTGTTTTCTTTCTTTGCCGTGGCGGTCTGTCCAGTGCCAGATGGTTACACAGAAATACCCGCACAACACACACAAGAGGCGGTCCAAAAACAAAGAAAATAGCAGTGCAGGCCTTTTTTACTGGGGGGAGGCAGGGAGGTTGGGAGAGGAAAGGCAGAGGAAGTAAAAAAAAAAGGTAGGTGAGGGCGTGTGGGTGTGCGCTGAGTAAATATCCACAAAGCGCCCGACGAACAGCGCTCCGCACAAAAAAAACAAATAGACCGTGCCAGAACGGGGACGAAGAGGGGGCCGCGACCCACGCAGCCTGGAAATTAATTCACACGGGAGCCTGTGACGGGGAGGCCGTGTAGAGAGTGCAGGGAAGACAGTGTAGAGAGTGCAGGGAAGACAGTGTAAAAGGTGCGAAGGGAAGAGGTGGTGCAGATATCGCAAGGAATAGCTGGTACAAAGACCGCGACGGGGACGGAACGGAACGGGGGACAGGAAGCTGGCAATGCCCTGCCCTCTAAAGTGTCCTGCGCTGTTCCCGTGGTGACTCTACGCACTCCCCCCGTTTTGGACCGAAATTAGGGCTTCTTTCCGGTCTCCCAGCAACATCAGAGGCCCGGCCCAGGTGGAGACGGACCTATTCTGGACAACAGGTGGAGGCCTCCATCGGGTGTGGTTCCGCCACCCCCCCTCCCCCTCATGTTCTTCTGCGGTATGTTCTGTGCAATTGTGCATCTGCACGCATGCGCTGCGGCCAGCCGACAGCACAAGAAAAGAGCTCGTGAAAGGCAACGCGGAAAAAGAAATGGGTGGTGTGGTATGTGGTGTAAGGGTGACAGTGCTAATCGTGACGTCTGGCCCCCTTCGGCCCACCGCCGTTCCGTTCCGCGGGACGCGCCCCTCCTGCGGCGCAGTAGTGTGAAATTTGTAATTCCACCGTGCAGGCCCTTTTGTCACAGTCCTAGCCCTAATGCCACAGTGCAAGCCCTAATGCCACAGTGCATGGGGGCCCTGCGATTTGCCCGTTTACAGCGGTAGCTACACAGGTGTTTTTGCGGAACCCTGGATTCTGGATGTCGAATAGTTGCTCGCCTTGTCCGAATATTTGAGCTTGCCCTACTGCAGGGTATTCCCCCCTCCGTTCTGGGGAATTTTCTAGTAGCTATCGCGCACCCTCCCGCCCGGGACGCCCGGAACAATAGACGTGGCACGCCTCTGACCAATTGTTTGCTACTTTCCTGGCAAGAGGGAGGTGGCGAGTGTCCTGCGGGTGTTTCTCTGCAGAGGTTTTTTGGGAAGTGGAGGAGTGTAGCGTGCTGGTGCTGTACTGTGGTTTCTGCATTGGTACAGGAACGTACTGCCCAGAATATCCCGCAGTGGTTAGTGTGGGCGGTGATAACTGTGCGGAAAGAGGCGCGGCGGGTGTGGGCGGTGGTGCTGTTGCTGATGCTGGTGCTACAAAGTATTTTTTTTTTGGCGATGGCAGTGGTAATTGCGTTTACCCGCGCCAGGGAAGCAGAGATGAGTAATTAGGCGGGCACGCCCTTTTCCCGGGCTTTGTATTGTGTGCGGCGATGTATGCGATGCACAGGGCAAGTCGATGGTGCTGGACATTTGTGCAAATGTATAATGTCGTGCGTCTGTGCAGATGTATAGGGTGCAAGTTTTAGGCCAGGTCTTGTGATATTCCGATAGTTAGGGCTCGTTTAGCTGGTTATCGTCAGTTGGGTGCGAAAAACATGAGATAGGCACGGCGGGTTTTCTCGCTATATCCGTCTATTGATAGGAACCGAGAGGTCATGGCCATGTCTTGCTAAGCTGATGCAGTGCAGCGGTTAATATTGCTCGTTGGTTGGTGCTTGCCTTTTTTTTTTTCATTTCATTTTATTTTGTGATTACTTTACAAGGCGAGGGACGGTACCTTCTGTGTTTGATTTACCGGAAAGGTTCGGAGTGTTGATTGCAGAATTGTTGGACAAATGTATGCTGCAGCACACGGAGTAGTGCATACAGCAGAACGCACAGTAATACATTGAGTGCTACATGCAACAATACACAGTGTACCCCATGTAACAATACACAGAGTACCCCATGTAACAATACATACAGCAATTCCGGAAATAATACATGTTGTTATTGTTATGCTGCGTGGTCTCATGTTTTACAAAACGGGCGCTCGTGCCTTACACTCATTGCACTAGGCCTATTATTTGCTGTATTTACTATCTGCGGAGTTACTGGATGTGTCTACCTAGTGTTTGCTGATACACCTTTTTTTTTTTTTTCGTTCTTTCGTGAATATGTATGCAGTTTTGTTTTGGTTTCGTATATAGTTTGTGTGCAACGGCCGGGGTACAGGAACCCAACTACATCGCCATCTATCTTCTACGCCTACGCAATTGTACCTTCACTCTCTGCCTATTTTGTTTTTGCACCTTGAATCAGGCAGCATCATCAGTTAGGAAGTTGCGACGCAAGAGCATTGATCCACCCTCGTGTGCGGCGGTCCGGTCAGTGATGTAGCTGGTGTTAGCGTACGTATCGCTAGTGTCGGCAAGTTTGGTGCCTTCGGCCCCGTTTGCTTGCTGGAGACTATCTTGGGTGGTTATCGTGGTGTCCTGGAGACTGATATCCACATCCATAGAGTCTGAGGGCTGGCGCAGCGATTCTATAGTCATTGTTGAGGTGGTAGTGGTAGATGCTACAGGACTGGCGAATGTGGATGGGTCCTCCCGGGCGTCGGACCAACGGAGTTTCTTGAGTGATGAGCTGGTTCTAGTTTTGTTGTTGGCGAGCGGTGTATGCTTGACCTCTGCGTCATTGTCTTCCCCTGCATTCCCAGCATCCCCCTCTGATAACATATCAACAGACACCGTTCTCATTTCTGCTGGATCGGTTCGTACTGAGGGCAATGGAGATGTTTTGCGAACAGGTACCATGGGCTCTCCATCGTCATTGAAAACATCCTCGTCTTCTTGCACACCTTCATCGGCTAGCAGGAGGAATCCTTGCGCGAACTTATCGAAGTCCGCATCTATCTTTACCAAAGCCTGAATCGAATAGTATATATCCTGCTCATTGACCAAGCATGCTGAGAAAAACTTGAAGTGCTTGACAAGCATATCATCTTGTAGTAATTTCTCCAGGATCATTGACGCATCTATCATGATCTCGTTACGTAAAACTTCCGACACATTATCCAGCTGATTCTCAAATATTGGTTCGTGCACTGTATCGTCCCAATTCTCCATCTCCTTCAGTTTGAGAAGGTCGATTTCCCTTGTATGCGTGATGATGCGATCAAGATCGTCCTTGGTGTCAAACTTGATTTCGAGTTCGCGTATCTTGTCCACCAGTTGGCTGGCAACCATTTCACAACTTGTCGTAATACGTGTATCAGTATACTCGGAGACGTAGGCCATTACGTTGTCCACTTCCAATTTAACCAATTGCAAAAATCGCCTCTTCACCAGGGTGAGTGACCTAAACTTCTTTAGCATTCTATACTTTCTGTTCTTGGAGTACTGAGCAGTCACCCCTCCAACAACATCATTAATCCGCAATTCAATCTTCTTGTTGCTTAACTTGTACTCCTTCAATTTCATATCTATCATCCTAGCTTCCCTAGTCCGCAGCTCCTCAATCTCTAGCTTTTGTGCTGTGATCATCCGCAAGTATGATCCGACGTGCCTGTTAAGAGACTGCTGATTACGTATCACCTTAGTCTTGATTTCTTTGGCGCGGTTAGCATATTTCAATGTGTTAAGCGTCTCGTCATAATGTGTGCTGCTGGGTGATATACACACTATCATCACGGTCTTGCAGTTTCCACCGAGAGAGAACTTTAACAATCGTGTTAACTTGGAGTCTCTGTATGGGACATGACAGGTGCGTCTGCCAGCCGCATCACTGATGCAGAGGGCATTGATACAATTGCCCAACGCAAGTAACGACCTGTTGATGTTGGCTCCCTCATGTAGCCTCTTTCCACGATTCTTTGTCGCCGCAGCTCTCTCGCTGCCTGCCAGATCAATTATCGACAGCGTTGCGTATTTGTGTGAAGTTGTCAAATCTACCTTTTTATTTGTCTGCACCAAGTGTACTTGTAACACAGCATGGGACCGTGATGACACTTCATTAGCATCTGTGGACTCCGTGGTTCTGTGCACATTCCCTCTGATCACCAGATCGATCACGTCTTGCACAGACTTGGGGTAGTGGTAAGATAAATTTGCGACTGTTGTACGTTCGTTGTCATCATCTCGTATGACTAGTCGTTTAGAACTAGTCTCGGGTTCCAACAGGTCTCTGATTCGCTCATTGTATATTTCCAGGAAAGAGAGCGAGACATCCACCTGTTGCGTATCGCGTAATTGATCAATACGTTGAAACAACTCTTCCATTGCCTGAAATATGATCCCTGGTTCCTCCGGGGTTCCACTAATTGTGTATGTCTTACCACAACCCGTAGCGCCATATGCGAATACCGTTGCGTTGTATCCGTCCAACACAGATGCAATAAGCGGGCTGGCTGTGTTCGCATACACATCCTGCTGCGAGGCATTATCATCAAACAAATGATCGAATACAAACCGAGCCTCACCGCTTGATGTGAACCCGTTCCCACTAGGTGTGCGTCTTCTTCTGTTCCTGCGTCGTTGAGAGAATGAACTGTTGAGTGTCGACTGGCTCACAGGAGCCAGCGGGTCCTGCCCGGGTGGATCAAATATCAGCATCTTGTCATCTACACAATCCACAAGTTTCCACACGCCGTTGCTACGCTGAGCTGCCGGCAGATCAGCAGGCTTTGTAGACGTACCGTCGTTAGCAGAGTTCTCTGCTCCCGGTAGAACAATCTGCGAGTCTCCGGTAGTTGTACTAGACCCATCCTGTAATTCCCCCACACTCTCAAAGGGCAGCCCGATAATCTTGGACTGTGGACTCACCTGTGGCAACAACAGCGCCTCCTCGGCGCTACTAAACGGCCTCACACGAACGGCTACAGTGATCGATGACTGACGCGACTCCGGTAGTGCCATTATTAACTGTTCCTATCAATATTTGTGGTTAGAAGGATACTCTTCTCAACTTTTCCAAACCAAGAAGAACAAGAACAAATACAAGAAGGGTGTAAAAAGTAGAACCGTGTCCCAAGAAATAGCCGCCGTAGGGGGGCAAGGATCAACTTCCCCACTCTTTTACCTCCTACAGCAAAAAGAGGCGCCACCCAGAAGAGCGCCAAAGCGTAAACACTCCAAATGTAAACACACGGCAAACACACGGCAAACACACGGCAAACACACGGCAAACACACCGTAAATAATGACAATACATTCACGTGACCATTCTGCCTGTTTCGGGTAAAACACAGTCCGCCTTCCCGATCGGGAAACTAGACCCCGATGCGGCACGGCCCATTTCCCGAGGGACCGTCATTCCCGCGGGTTCGCACAGACACGTCCGCAGCAACACCACCCAGCAACCGTCCGGTCTGCTGATTGGCCGATAGCGACACTGCTGGGCATTCTACAGGACTACAGGGCTACAGGGCTACAGGGCTACCCGCTCCCGCTCCCGCCCTGCGGCACTACAGTGGCAACCCCTCCCCGTTCCCCGTTTCCCGTGACCGGACCCGGGATCCCGGGAGGAAAAGTGGGCTCGAATGTAAGGCGATTGTTTAGCGGGGCAGCGCAGCAGGAGAAAGCTCAGCGCAGGGCCGCTCACACTCACCGCCGGAGGAAGGAACCAAACAGAGTCTCGACGACGTCCATTTCGGTGTGTCCGCAATATGCAGTCTGCAAAACCGTCTCATACACCCATATATATATATATGCAATGACGGCGATGAGGTCTCTGCCCCCCGTGGGTCAGTCTTTCCCTCGTGGGTAGCCAAGGTTCGTTGTTGCAAAGAATAGTACTGCTATTTTTTTTGTTTTTGTTATTGTTCCGTACAAGGCATATACATCTTCCCGTTGCTACTACTGGTGTGTACCCTTTTTCTGATTTGTTGCTTCCCGCCGCACTTTGCCAATACACTTTTGCCGGTTTTGCCCTTTTTTCGGTACTGGCTGGAGTTACTCAATACTGAACGCAACTAATTTTTCCGTTTAATTTTCCACCACAGAAGCAGGTTTCTTCTTTTTTGGATCAGACGGCTCTCCGATACTTAGGTACTACACATTTGCTCAGATACTTAGGTACTACACATTTGCTCAGATACTTAAGCACCTGTACATTCCACACACTATTGATATATTCATATCTTCTCGTTGCTACGAAAAGCGCATTATTATATCATTGTGTGTACTAATCAGTGTTACTTTCTCTCTCTAACTGTAGCCATTTCTTTTCTTTTCTTTTCTTCTTTTTCTCTCATTCTGCTTTGAATAAACAATGTCATTCAAGTTTAATGAGGATGTCTTTAGGGACAACTCATTCAACCAGAAGATACAAGAGAAACTGACTACCGCACTGAATAAGGCGTTCCACCAGAATGAGGGATCCTCCCAAATCACAACCACTGCTGATTTGAATAACACAGGCAGCGCTCAAGCAGCCGCCACACACTCCGAGAAGTCGGACATTCTGAAACGCCAGATCGTCGTGAAGAAGACAGACTTCCCAACGATAGCCAGGTTCGAGATTCTCGATCTGGATATCAACACACAGCCAAGGTCCCTGGTCAAGGGAATCTGCAAGATCATTGTTAAAGACGCAATGGTGCAGCTGCACACCGTCATAGAGTCTAATCTGTTGCTGGTCAACATGAAACACTCGCCATCATTCATTAAACCAAAACTGATAGAGAATAACTCGCTGGAGATACCTATTGTAATGACGTTCAAAAATATATCGCTGGAGGCTATCAGCAACATATTTGTCAAGAACAACAGCATAAGCATATCGTTCAACGATGTGAATCTGGACTTTGACTTTGACTGTTCAATAAAGATCTTACAGAGCACAATAGAGAAGAGACTCAAGGATTCAATGCACATGCTATTCAAGGACGTTTTACCAACAGTGCTTTTTAACATGTCGCAGAGCTGGTTCACCAGCAATCACGATGTGTCAAATGAAACTGCGGCTAAGGCGGCTGCCCAGTCTGGCTCACCAAAGACCGTGTTCGACGACGTTGACCTCCAGGAGTTATCGCCAAAGAATATGCTGAGATTATCCACAATCGTCTCATCGAGACACACTCTTTCTCTGCACGGTACAAGTGGCCTGAATTCAATGGCAAGTATACCAGGTTGTCTAGAGAAGCAGAATTTGTACAGATTCATCTCTAGAATGCCATCGCTATCGAATTACTATTCCGCTTACAGGAGCAAGTCAAGTAACGCCACGGCATCAGGTGAAAACCGGGAACAGTTCCAGTACTCGCACGATGACAATTGTTTGCCAGAGAGGGTACTGCGTGAGAAACAGTACGATTTGACCCAAATCCTGGACATTCAGAACAAACTGTATGAGCGCAGTACTGTGGATGAGTCAGAGAAACCTAGGAGAAGAGTTATCAAACTAAATAGAAAGCACAAGAAGGCAGACAAGAATGTCGAGAACGCTCCAGCAGCTACTGCTACCACTCCTACATCAGAGGTAAGACAGACCACTCCCACTTTCGAGAAAATCAATTTCCCAAAGAGCGCAGAGATTCCACAGAGAGAGGTCTGCTCCACCCCCAAGGAACAGATCAAAAACGTCGACTCCAATCCTGCTAAAGTGGACTATTTCTCGAATAAACTTGGTCACGCAGTTGCCGCCACTCTTGACGACAATTCCTTCAATGATAAGCTGATCAAGGCGAGGAATGATTTTAACGCCCGCATGGCCGCCAAGCACGCCGAGTTTAATGACATTAAACTGGCTGCCACTAAGCCAAGAATGAACTCAATCAGCTCTCCACCAAAGAGAATATCATTCGTTGGTATCAATAACTACTATAACGGAAATGGATGGAAATGGGGTAACGAAGACCACACAGCCGTCCTACCTCCTCCTCCATACAAGGTCTAGAAGACACAATAGTCTTGAACCCATCATTTCTGAAACCCGAAAAGATAATCAGATCCATATTGCACTCCCGTCGCAATCCTACCTGCAAATATATATCATCTTGCTCAATGACCATACATTATATATTCCCTATACAGCTCGTAATATCACGATACCCTAATGCAACTTTTGTAAATAGTTATTGTTCTTATTTTCCTCGATCAGTTATGTCTTAATTTATTCTTATTAATGTGTGGTATATATACTATTACATGCGTTGGACTTGTCCAAGTTTAATATCTTGGTTACTTTTATTTGGTGGCTCAACTTATATAACAATTTTGGCCCACTCCTCTTCTGTGTAGCATTTGCAGCTGAAGGCGTGTATGGTCCCTATCTCCTCTTTGAGGGCGCTGTTCACCATGCGACTTCTCATTAGTTTGTTCTTTCCCTGGAAAATATTACTTACAACAACGACGTCGAATGATTGGCCGCATCCATATGACAAGTCTGTCACAATAACGTTGTAGACATCTGGGATTGTAGTGGAAATTTTGTTGCGTAGATCGTCCTCTGTAAGCATGATGTGTAATATGAATGGATTTAACTATAGCTCAGAATGTGAATGGTCTTTTTATCAAGTAACTAGACTTTAATGTGTATATAGACTAAAACGGTTATAGTTCTATATCGCTACAGTTTGTAAGAAACTCAATCCTTTTTGATTAATCATCCAACCTCTTGTAGTAGACTTTTTTTCAACAGTTCAAAAAAAAAAAGTTTCCCATCGGCCTACTGGGTTTTCTCAGCTCCGCAAAAGGGGACTTTAGAAATATGTATTAATGACGTTCTATAACCAATTTATAATTTATTTTGATAATTCCTGCTCAGTGTTGATTCAACGGCCCACTCTGTAGACATTGCTAGTGCTGTTTTGGTTCTATTTTCTATATACAGTATTGAAAGGCTATTTGTAAGTTATAAAGAGGATAATCAGACTTCTCGTCCAGATATTGACATGAGGCGAACATGTACTTATTTAGCCGCACCTGCGGTCAAAGTGTCAATAAGTAAGGCCTTCACTGGGCCTAGATTATCGGTGATCTGTAGACCCAAGGATCTCAACTGGACGACTGGACCGAAATCAGTACCGTAAAGTTTATGGAGCTTGTCCGCCATACCTAGTCTGACATTGTTGAATGGATAACATTCTGCCCAGAAGGGCTCTAGACATAGCATGGAACCAATATCCAGACCGCGCAAAGCCCCCTTCTCAAGCGCTCTGGTGAGTTCTTCGACATCGTGTTGACCCATATTCAAACCCTGACCAGCCAGTGGATGGGTTGTGTGGGCGGCATCTCCGACAAGCGCAATTCTGTCACTACAGTAGATATCAGCATGGCTCAACTTTAATGGGAAACGGGCCCTTGTTTTGTCCACGATATCCACAACTTGTGGGGGGTAACGTTCATCGATCAAGGCATCGTCCTTCAGTGCGTCCCAAACCTGGTTGATTCTGTCGTTAATGTCATCAATGACCCTCTCGTTGGTAGCGGCATCGTTAGGGTTTTCGCCAAGCACCTTGTAGTAGTAGTCCAAATCAGCATCATCTAGGATAAAAGCGGCATTAACCAAGGAGGAAAAAACCTTAGGATCTAGTTGGCAAAGCAGCTGGGAGAGGTCATTGCCCTTGGTACTCCAAACCAAGGTAGCGTTGTTACCAGGTAGAGGTAAGTGTGCAACTGGACCAGTCTTCAGGAATCTCTGCCATCCTCTCAATTTAGCAAATGGGGATAGTGGGTTCAACTTCATTGTCGCAACCATACCGAACGTATCGTATGGCCAGCCACGAGTAGTGATACCTGAAAATTTCTTGACAGGGGAGTTGAAACCGTCTGCTCCAACTAGCAATCTTGTCTTGTACTGCTCACCATTACTCAAGGAAACAATTGGCCATGACTGCGGATCGCCCTTAACCGAAGATTCGATATTGGTTACCTTAACCTCCTCTTTGATCTGGAAACTCTCCTTTGGCAGATTCAAGTGGTTCAAGCGATGCAAGAGGGATGCCTGAATATTCAAGATCTCAATCATGTCCAGCATTCCATCGTGGTCCAGGGCCATTCTGGCATCAGTCATACCGTCAATAACGTACAGACCGTCATATGACTGAATTCTGTCATGCATTAGGGGAACGCCCAAAGTCTCGGTCAAAAACTTTTTCGATTTAGGGGTTAGCGAGACAACTCTGTTGGTATACTCTGCCGGTGGGTTATCATAGAAATTGGCCACCCTCTCGGTCAAATTCTGACCGTCAACGAGAGTAGTACTCAGACCAGACAAAATTGGCGAAGTCTTGATGGCCGTTGCTAGGGTAAGCCCTGCTGGGCCACCTCCAACAATAAGCACATCTGTGGATTTGGGGCCGGAAGTTTTGGCAGCTGTGGCCAGGTATCTCCTCGCAATACCTCCGAACGATCTTGAAAACATGTTGGTGTATAATTGTAGATTTTCCAGTATTCAATTGTAGATTTTCCAGTAGTCAAACGTAGATTTTCCAGTATTCAATTGTAGATTTTCCAGTATTCAATTGGATGGGGGTGCTCAGTAATTGAAACAGGGGTGCGACCGTCCTCTTGTTGATACAGGGAGTTATATCTTTTCAAAGGAGTGACAAAACGGGAAACAAAAGGAGAAGAATCTTCAAGAACAACCAAACCGAAGTATAACAATGTTACAACACACCTTTGTCTAAAAACCCACCCATCCTTAAAGCATTGTTACTGCAGTTTTTTTTTCCTGCAGAAAGGGGATTTCATTGCACTGCACTGCGCTTGCTTTGCAGTTCGCCTCGGCTGGTCCTTTGCCGTCCAGTGCAGCCCGCATTTTCCTCCCCCATTATAAAACACTTACAATCAAGTGAGAACATGCAATAACGTAGACATAAGAACAGCGCAACGAAAGCACCTTAAAACCTCATTGAAATGGCCAAAGCTATCAGCAGAATTCAATTGCAGAAAATTATCGGTTCCATCACCAAGTTTTACCCGGCAGAGCTTGCTGACAGCGCCTGGGACAACACGGGGCTGCTCATCGACTGCTCCGTCGAGGAAACGCCGGCCCCAGTCGCGCACCCAAAGGTTCTTCTGACTGTTGACCTGACCCAGGAAGTCGCGGAGGAGGCCATTGTGAACAACTGCAGCCTTATCATTGCCTACCACCCATTCATCTTCCCATCCTTCAAGAGCATCGCGCCCGCCAAAAATCCACAGCACAGGAGTATGCTGAAACTGATACAAAACGGTATATCCGTCTACTCCCCACACACCGCCGTAGACGCTGCCAAGGGCGGAGTGAACGACTGGCTGGCGGAGGGCCTGGGCATGTTCCAGCCGGGAAGCATCGCCAAGAGCATCTCCATCGAGGCTGCGCGCGCCTGCCCAACAGACGAGTCCGTTGGGTACGGCAGACTGGTCACGCTCAGCGGCGACGGCATCAAGCTCTCCGACCTGATCGCTAACGTCAAGAGCTCCCTGGCCCTAGAGCACTTCCAGGTTTCGTCCAACTACAGCGCCCAGCGCGACACCCTGATCAAAACGGTCGGTCTCTGTGCAGGGAGCGGCTCGGGCGTATTCAAGGCACTCTCCCCGCAGCAGCAGCAGGAGTGCCAAGTCTACTATACGGGCGAGCTGTCCCACCATGAGGTCCTCAGACTAAAAGAACTCGGCAAGATCGTCATCACGTGCAACCACTCGAACACCGAGCGCGGCTACCTCAAGGCCGTGATGCAGAAGAACCTCGCCGCCGAGGGAATCGACACCATCGTCAGCACGAAGGACCACGACCCACTGGTCTTCATCTAGGTGTATAGCCACTGCAACTAGCCAGCAGCACAGCCACCTCGACCTCTATATACTGCTTGTAATACCCACAACGTAAGTAGTGACACACCCACACCGTAAGTAGTGACACACTCACACCGTAAATAGTGACACAACCACACCGTGTATAGTGACAAACTCACCCATTCGTACGCAGCGATAACCAGCCGGCACCGGGGAGGGCCTGCAGTGAAAATCCCTGCAGACGGCGCGCCCCGCCGCTTTGTTGTCGCTGTGGGCGGGACCCGAGCACCACACAGCGCGTTGGCGTGTTTTGCGTTTGGAACAGCGAGACGTCGGCCTCCCCCCGGATGGACTCGGACAGGAACGTCGTTTAAGAGACTCCTTGGCGCTGGTTTGTGGTTTGTGGTTTGCGGTTTTGTGGTTTTGTAGAGACTGCAACATAGTATACATACAATCCATATCCATATCCATTACATTTGTGTTTCACTTCCACTTCCAACGGACGAGAAACAGCTATAAACAAGCAACCAACCCACATTATTACAAGGCAAGGAGAACGTTCTTATTGAATAGTCCGAACGACTTGTGTTATCTTTGTTATCGAAAGCAACACTACATTTTCAACTACAGCTCGCGATACACAAGACACACGTCCATTCTACTTCACATTCTTTATCTGCATATTTTTCCCCATTTCATTACTTTGTCATATTCATTTATTATTCTTTCTGTTTTAATTTTTTTTTCTCTCCTTATTATTATTCAGCCCCTGCATACAGAACTACAGGAGTTTTCCCACACTTATATTTTGCCACCATTTGTCATTCTCATAGGACAACGCAAGAAGTAAGTACCCAGACTCATAGCATTTCCCCAACAACAGTGATTTGTTATACTGTAATATTCCAAGAAAAAAAAGAGCGTAGCGCATTCATATTCAAATAGCCTACCGCATTATACTATTATTACTACTAATTGTTTTTAAAAAAAATAATAATAAGAGATTTGAAAGATGTCGACGGATACAATGTACATCAACAGCGCACGTGTGCTGCCCTCGCGAGGTAAGAACAAGCAGCCGAGTGGGATGTTTCCAAGGAGCAGCAGCAACAAGAGTATATCGAGCCAGAACAACAAGGACAAGGGAGGAAAGGGCAGAGGATCCAGGAGAGACAACAATAGCACGCTCCAGCATGACTCTGCGCACAGTAATTCCAAGATTCCTTTACCTCAAGCATTGCCAAATGGGAGCAAGCCAAACTTCGGGAATGCCACAACTGGTAGCAAGCGCGGAGGCAACGGCAACGGCAACACCAACTCGGCCAGGAAGGATGCCAAGAATGTAACAGCCGATCTGAAGAACCTTCTTTTGGACGGAAACAACAATAAGCCCAGGAACAACAAAACATCCTCATCTAACAAGAGGGGCAGCGGGAGATCTCCAAGAGCTGCCAACAATGAGCCAACCAACAAGAAGCAAGAGGTAGTACACATTAACACCATGAAAAAGGAGAGTACCACCCCAATCATGACATTTCTCACTTCTCCAATCAACGGACCCGGTTCCATCCCAAATATGAACTTGACCGACAGTGGTTCATCAACCCCTGTGTCACACAGTGGTTCCAAATCAGGTTCACTAGGAGCCCGCTCAGTAAACACCCCGGGCGTTTTACCTCCAATGGCCTCAACTGTACTGGCCGGTCCAGGGTTAAACATGCCGCCACAGTTTGTCGGTCATCAGCCACAAACCCAACCAATGATGAACAGCAACATCCTACCGCTAGCTCAACAACAGTTCCAGCAACCGCAATACATGCAACAGCCAATGCCCCTACAGCAACAGCCAATGCCCCTACAGCAACAGGCAATGCCCCTACAGCAACAGCCTCAGCCACCTTACGGCATGCAAGTGGGCCAGCAGATTCCACACCCACTGAATAACCAGCGTATGGGTATGCCTCCTCAGCCAGGAATGTTCCAGGGTCAGCATGCTCCCGGACCAGGGTTAGGACAACACGCTCCGGGGCCAGGGCTAGGACCCCACCCTCAAGGAGCAGGGCTGGGTTACCCATTTGCTTTGCAGAATAACTACAACCTATCATCAATGCCAGTTCCACTGCCACAGCAGATTCCTCTCATGGTTCCAATGCCAAACGGCCAGAATATTCGTCCACCTAACGCAAACACACAGGTCCATCAACAAGTTCCAGCGATGCCTAGATCTGCCAACATCTCAATGAACAACTCGCCAGTGTCTACACCAACCTCGCAACTTTCCAACCAGTTATCGCCAAAGGCCAGAAGTGCCAAGGGTAAGTCTTCTGCGAAAAAGAGTAAGGATAGAACTTCCAGTCATTCGTTCGCCGGTGCATCTTTTGCAACAGATGTACCACAAGAGTCCAACTTGCCTAAGCCCAGTTTTTTATAAGTGATCGATGAGATTGCTTTTTTTTTTACTCTGAAGCAAAACAAGTTGTATATTTTTTTTTATTTTTTTTTTCGTCCAACAATACAACATTGACCCAGGTATATACTGTCTTGTATATTTATTTATAAGCAATCTATGACCCAGTTTTAGTTGTTAACATACCAGATTTTTCCTCTCAGGAATTTAAACCACAGAGACGACTGAAAGCAGATCTCACTTTGGCTGCGCTAATTGCAATATATTGATAATTTGCACTGTATATTATACAATGCAAGCGCGGTTATTAATTAATGTATGGATTATGTTTTTTTAGTGAATTATACAGAATAACTTGAAATTACCCAAGTAATAAGACAAGGATACCATCCTCGCTAATAAGTAGTTGACATAAAAAAGTAAATGTGCAAATATTGGAGAAATGAAACAGGGAAATGAACAAATATGAAAGTTCTTTGTATGTAAGGGTTTGAGATTGCTTACAAAACAACGTTCTGGGCAAGCTTCTTCTTGTAGTCAAGAATGGTACCGTTCCATCTGGTGGCGGTCTTGTGCTCAACAACGAAAATGTCCTTGGCAATCTTGTTTAGAAGTCTGAAATCGTGAGAAACGACGACAACACCACCGTTGAACTCGTTAATGGCATCGGCCAAAGAGTCAATGGTTGGGATATCTAGACCGTTAGTAGGCTCATCCAGCAGTAGAACATTTGGCTGCTCTAGGGCAAGCATGGCGAAGACAACACGAGAACGCTGACCCTCAGATAGGGTACCCATCTGGACAGTCTGGGCCTCACCGGTTAGACCGTAACGACCTAGCTGACCTCTCCAGTACTGGAAGTCCTGAGAAATGTCGGAGTGCTTGTCACGGACGAACTCTAGGGCAGACTTAGTTAGGTCTAGCTGATCCTGGGAGTGCTGGGAGTAGACACCTAGCTTGACGTGAGTGTGTCTGGAAACACGACCGGACTGAGCAGTCAGCTCACCAGTCATAATCTTCAGTAGAGTGGACTTACCAACACCATTTGGACCGACAAGAGCAACTCTGGAGTCCATATCGACACCGAAGTCAAGGTTCTCGTATAGGTTGTGCTCTGGCTTACCGTCGTAAGCAAAAGAGATGGTGTCAAAGGAAAGGACTGGAGGTGGAAGTCTCTCAACATCTGGGAATCTGAAGGAGAAAACTCTGTCTGGAACGACGGCCTCGATCAGACCGTCAGCCTCCATCTTGTCCAGAATCTTCTGTCTGGACTTGGCCTGCTTGACCAAATTGGCATATGTACCAGCAGAAGCAATGAACTTCTTGATGTGCTGGATTTCTTCCTGCTGCTTAGCGTACTGCTTCATCTGGTTAGTCTCCTGTTCACTTCTGGTCTTGTGGTAGGAATCGTAGTTACCACCGTAGGCCATTAGCTGCTTCATTCTCATGTCGAGCATGTTGGTACAGACACCGTTCAAGAAATCCTGAGAGTGAGAAACAAGAACCAGGGTTCTGTCGAATCTCTTCAGGTACTCTTCCAGCCAGACACAGGCCTCAAGATCCAAATGGGCGGTTGGGTCATCAAGTAGTAGCAGAGTTGGCTTGACGAACAAGGCCTTGGCTAGGGCCACACGCATCTTCCAACCACCAGACATGTCCTTGGTCTTCTTTAGAATGGTCTGAGCGTTGAAACCTAGACCAATCAGGATAACAGCGGCTCTGGACTCGAAAGTGTCCGGGTCTAGAGAGTCCATTCTCTCGTATAATGGCTCTAGAAGCTCAGACTCTGGACCATCCTCGATGATAATCTTCTCGACCAGGTCCTCTAGTCTCTGTAGCTCGTGCTGTGCCTCTCTGACGACATACTCTAGGGCAGAGTACTCGGTAGCCTCAGCTGGCTCATCCAGCAGGTAGATATCGATGTTATCTGGAATTGGGTACTCTCTGGTGGCAATGGCCTTTAGGAAAGTGGACTTACCACAACCGTTCTCTCCTAGCAGACCGTATCTTCTACCGTAGTTCAGCTCCAGGGTGGAATCCTGAATAAGAACCTTACCGTGGAACAGTAGGGAAACAGAGGTCAGCTTGACATCTCTGGAGGTGGCCAAGGAGGCTAGAACACCAGTGACAACACGGTCAGATAGACCGTCAGCGTCCTGCTGCAGCTTCATCTTAGCCATCTCCTTAGCCTGCTCATCAGCCTCGTCGACATCATCAGCCTTCTTCTTGGATCTACGGACAGTCTTACCGGCGGCTGTCTTCTTGGCGTCTCTCTCAGCCTTCTTGGCTTCTCTCTTAGCTTTGGATGCAGACACTGGAGGCATTATTGATATGTTTTAGGCTACTAGGTTGGTGGGAAATCTTCCTTTCTTTCGAAGTAACGAACAATATGCGATAAACCCTGTGCCCTCGATGAGCTGCTTATATACGCTGCACTAAAACGGCCACAGAGCGTCGGCCGTCCCCCAAAAATTTTTCACTTCTTGTTTCTTCTTTCGTCGCGCGCGATCTGAAAATTATCACCACAGACGAGGTGGCCATTCATAGTAAACATCCAGTGCAATGGCATGAAGGACCTTGAAGCCACCTGGGGTTGAAAGGGGAGGCACAGAATAATTACCTTGGACCGCATATAACCCCAGACAATCGACGACCGGAACTTCGAGATGATGAGCAGAAATTCGAGTATGGCAATGGACCAGTTTGAAGTGGCCCTGCCCGCGGTGCCTCTGGAAGCAGAGAAGGAAGTGCTGGAGCTCCTGCGTTCGAAGAGTGTGGTGGAGGTTAAAGATTATCTGCTAGGGGTCAACCAACAGCTAGCTCAACGTGGCGAGGAGTTTAATAATGAACTGAGGCAGCACTATGGGGTGTTGCTGCAGGTGATACAGGATATCGGAGGCCTTTATGCTCGATTGGGTGACGTGGATTCTGAGTTCCGTGATTTATGCTTTAATGATGAGGAATTCCAGATCAAGAAACTACCCAATTTCACGTTGACACATGGTGAAAGTGATTCCAAGGACACTATTTCCAATGAGAGCAAGGATAATATAGCAACCGGCAGTAACATATCTCTGAAGGTGTCCAGGTGGGTTCTAGCCGTATCCACATTTATCGACAGGTTCCAAACTGCCAGCAGTTCGTCGTCGACATTGTTCAATGAGGTGATGCTACAGATGGGTTCATTGAGCCTAACGTGCAAGGAGAGTAGTGGGCTTGATGACAAGTACATTAGCATTCTTAAGCGCAGAGCTAATGCTTTCCAGACGTTTGTTGTCGAATCGCTTGTTTCGCACATGATACAACTAAGCATAGAACAGTATGTTGGTCTGTTCAATTTATTCAAAAGCACGGGCGATGTTTTCTCCTGGGAGACTGACTTAACTGATCAATTTCACACAATCCTCTTCGACACTATACTGGAGAAGCATGACATTGAGAAACTATGTATAACGAACAACGATGATAGAGAAGGAACCAAGAGCCCCGAAGTCCAAACGTTTTTCCAGTCCAACACATTCAAGAAAAACATCATGGAGAGATTGGATGCGTCCATAGAGGCTGCCTTCAGGTCCCTCGATGAGCTAGCAACACAATCAAACGACAAACCAACTTCAGATGTTAACAGCGAGAACGCAGATTCTCACAACGAAAATGAAAGTGATAGCGACGACGACGACGATGATGAGTACGAAACCAAGTTTGACGATTCCATCACTTCGCTGATAGCCGATGCCCAAATGCAATCGAAGGGTCTCACTTCCGATCTCTCCGTAAAGGCCTTCAAGAATGTAGACTTCATATCACACCAGCTCAATATTCTGAAGAAACTAGACGGAAACTCAGATATATACAAAAGGCTGCACAAGAAGCTGACGCAGCACCTTGAGGAGTACAGTCCACAGGCCTCTAATACTTCCCAGATCGCAACCTCTACAGCCTCCGACGATGTGGTTGAGCAGGTCATGAGCAGCTATAATAAGGAAAATCTTCGCAGCCTCATGGCACTCCAACTACAAAATCTCGGACCCATCTAACACGTTTCTGGAGCAACTTCGCAACTGCATCTAAAATGAATGAATTGTTTATTGCTCAGAAACGTGCTACCTGCCGCTGCTACAGACACCCGTTTGCCTGGCACAGAAACGTCCGCAGAACTCCGAGAAAATTCGGCCCGATGAGCCTTCCAGGGCGAAAATTCATTACACAATCCTGGAGCGAACAACATTCATGCCATGTGGGCTGAACTGCAACGACCAAGTATGACGCAGTGCACCTCGTTGTACACATGGTATGGGATATGTGGGGTTGACTTCTATTCGATCCAATAGGAAACACCCTTTTTATTTCATTGCTGAGTTAGCATCTTTTGTTTAGAGCATATAGAAAACAAAATACATATCCAAGTACATACACACTGGCATACATATAACATCAGAGAGTACGCCTATAGCTGCTTCACCTATTCGTATTTAACTGTTCTCCCTACCGTTTACATTTGAGAAACATACTTCACATCACCTCCCTCTACTTTTAACAGACACACACACACACAAAATGACGATTGATACTGACCCTCACGCAGAGTACCAAAAAGAGACTGAATTGCAAATCGAAGAGAATATAAGACATCTAAATTCATTAACACATCCAGGTTCACAACTATGTTTTCAACTAGAGCCGCAGAACCCTCTTCCAGTACCAGATCCGAACATGCGTGTATTCTTCTTTGATATCGACAACTGTCTCTACCAGGCGTCTACTAGAATCCACGACCAGATGCAAGTTTCCATTGAAAACTACTTCCAAAACTCCCTAGATCTGTCGCCCACTGATGCTAGAAAATTGAATCACACATACTACAAGGAGTACGGCCTCGCTATTCGTGGGTTAGTAATGTTCCATGGTATTAACGCTTTGGAGTACAACAAGCTTGTTGATGACTCATTGCCTCTGCAAAACATTCTAGAGCCGAACCTTGAACTAAGGGAGATGTTGTTGAAACTGAAACACAGCGGGACTTTTGACAAGATGTGGCTATTCACGAATGCATACAAGAACCATGGTGCAAGGGTTATTAGACTACTAGGTCTGGGCGATGTTTTTGACGGAATGACATACTGCGATTATTCACAAACTGACACTCTAGTATGCAAACCCAACTCGCTTGCGTTTGAAAGGGCTAAGCAACAGAGTGGTTTAGGCAGTTATGAAAATGCCTGGTTCATTGATGACAGTGGTAGCAATATCGAACAGGGCATAAAGCTTGGCATGAGCAAATGCATACATGTGGTAGAACACGAGGTAAACGAGATTCTGGGTAAGACCCCCGAGGGCTCTGTTGTGATCCAAAATATCTTGGATCTGCCAACAGTTGCTCCACAACTTTTCAAGAGTGACTAGCCTATTTGTGTGTTCGAATAATATAATGCATATAGTTTACTATCATAAAAAATAATGCATAGAGTCTAGTTTCACATAGAATCATACTGTGTAAAGCCTCACACATGCCTCCTCAGCCTTGAATCTTTTGTGAACTTGAGTTAACATTCAAATGACATATACATATATATATATATATATATGTATAGAGAGAGTATATAAGATATGAAAAATTGTGTATAAATGTTTATAATAAAACCAGGTATATTTGCTTGTTATCTGCTTTTCATTCCCTCAATTTTGGAAAACAAGCATTATAATAATAATAAAACGGTGCATTTGTTTTTGTTTTTGTTGTAGAAGTGTACATATGAATCGTTACGAAACAACCTCAAACAATCTACTTGCGGGCAACCTTTTGCTTCTTCTGCTTGGCGACAGCGTAAACGATACCGGACAAGAAACCAATGAAGATAGATATAATCGAAAGGAAGTTCTTTGGGGCATCAAAGAAGATCAGACCAGATAGAGCAATTGGAAGCTTGTTTAGGGCACCAACCATGGAGTAGGTGGTAGAAGAGGTGACACGGACACACCATCCCGAACAGTAAGAGATACCGACGGAAGCCATACCGGAGATGATCATGGCAGTTAGAGAGTCGTTAGACAGGTTGGTGGCCAGGTTTGGAGAGGACCAGTCCTCGAAACAGAAGGAGGCAATCAGAAGAATTGGCAGACCTAGAATGTTGTTGTAGAACATAGTGTCGAAGTCCTTGAAGTTGGTTAGCTTAATTCTCTTTCTCATAATCAGAACGAAGAGAGCAGAAGAGATACAGTTGGTGAACATCCAGAAGTAACCTGGGTTCAAGAAGACGGATCCACCAGCAGCGGCGGCGTCGGCAATAGCCTTAGACTTCAGGGCCTGCTGGTCACCCCAGGTAGCAACAACGGAGGAAAGAACCATCAGCAGGAAGGAGGATAGCTCCATGGAGGTAACGGAGCCACCAAAGAACAGAACCTCACCGTATGCAATCAGGATGATGGTCAAGTTCTTGAAAATGGTGTAGATTGGAACTGGTAGGAACTGTAGAGCCTTGGAAGAGGTGTAGATCATCAGCACAAGAAGAACGGAAATTGGGAACCAGTTCTTGGCATCTGTCTTGTTCAGGGAACGGAACTTGGCGTAACCCAGAACCTTCAGAACAGCCAGGGTCAGACAGCAGACCAGCGACTGAACAAACAGCATGACAAAGTTCATGTTGAAGTCCTTAAGGTTGACAACAAACTTGTTTGTCACGGTCATCAGAATAGACGACGCACAGTAGGATAGAATGGAGATTGGACCGGAGTTGGCGATACCGGACATGGCGCCGTGATCGACCTTTAGTTCAGACATGGTTGCTAGGTATGATGTGTATGCAGTTGGAGGGAGAACCTAATCCTTATTTTTGTTCTGACTTATTCAAAGAAAAAAAGAAATGCAATAAGTAGTCCACAACTAACTGGGAAGTGAAACGATAATAATACAAATGTATATAACTTGGAAAACCGGCTCTTTTGTCCCGTACAAAATGTATTATTCCCTAGAAAACTGGAGTCTAATAACGTGCTTTGTCTTTTTATAATATATGCAAGAAAGAAACCAGAGCAAAACAAAGAACAGAAGAGCAATACACCAGCAGCAAAGAAGAGCAATACACCAGCAGCAAAGAAAACACGTCCAAAGTGAACTGCACGAAAACCATGCAGCAACCAGTCTATCAGGACCAGGTTCTGGGCTCAGTTTATGTGAAGTTTTTATTTATTTTTTTATTTTTTAATTTTTTTTTCAGTGCATTGGCTGCGCTGTTCTCTTGCTGGAAAATCGCCGGCCGAGATTTTCAGTTTTTGTCCACTGGTGAAGAAGTGCTGAGACGCGTTTTTTGGCGATTTTGTCGCGTCGCGCAACATTCCGCCAAATGCACCAATTAGGAAGGAGCGTGAGGGTAACGTTTGGGTGAAGAGACGAGGCTGGGTGACGGAGGTTAATACAGGTGTGATGAGTTAGGGGTGGGGCCTCTTCAGTGGGTGTGGTGGGTTGCCATATCACTATGTATGTGTGGCAGTGGTACTACTTCTTGTCCGTTGCTGCTACCGCCAGCTGGGCGGTGTGTTCCTTATCGGATTTCCAGTTTACATAGGCTACTCCTAACGCTCCCAGCAATGTCAAGTTGAAGAGGACCCGGAATATAAAGTAAGACACACTAACTTGTTGTACCGGTTTCCCATCTTTGCCCTTGCCCCTGGGACCCCATCCACCGTATGCAATGTAGTAAGCACTGATTTTCTCGTCCTTTGACATCTCACTCCAGGGGCCCTCCATTTTCCAGTCCAAGTACTCTTTGATCTCCTCTTGGAGCTCGGCATTTTTCATTCTGGGCCAGCGTGAGGGAATATCTGCTAAACTCGGAGGAGTGTACGTGTTTGACAGAGCTGTGGCAAAAGTCCGTCTGTGGAGGGATCGGTACCATACAGCCCGGACGGAGCGCAGAGAGCCCAAAGGATTTCTGGATTGTATTACATTCATTATTGGTGGTTCTAGATATCTACAGTAACAGACCGACATCCCTTCACTTCTTATATTATAAACATGCTTATGTATCATCGCATCCCTTTATGGTTCTATCGAAAAGACAAATTCGGCGATCCATCCTGCCCAGATATTGTGTGCACGTGATCTCTTTTTTTTTTCTAGGCGATATGCCTAAAATTGAGAGTTACGTGTCTGGATCGCGGGGCGCGCGTTAATGACCAGGTCTATATAATTGAAGGGAAGTCAGTGGCATATGAATTGTGTTAAAACTGTTTAAGGTTCGGAGTTGCTTTGGTAATATTCATTTCTTCGATCACAGCAACAAACATATACACAGCAACACAATGGGTTACGAGGTTCTATACGTATGTTTATTCCAGCGCAATTAGGCTTTTTTTTTACAAGGGAATCCTTTATTTTCCTAACTGCAGGTTCTTATCACTTACAATTCAATAATACTAACATATTCCCCTTTCGCTTTTTTATTCAGAACGAGTACAACAACAACGAGCACGTCAACGCTTTCATTCCACTTGTGAGTCAGCCACGTTACGGTATCATTGCCTCCGTTCTAGCCCTTGTTGTCATTTCTACAGCTTTGATGACTGCCCGTGGTAAGATGTCCATAGTTCCAAAGTTTCTATGTTACTCTGTCCTGAGTGCTCTGGGCTCTATCCTGTTCGCCTTTGCCGCCATCTTCATCTCCAACTCTGTCGGTGTTTACGTATAAATATCTCACAGTTCATCCGATGAATGAATGTAGTTACTGATACTGAGGGAAATGCACATTTCGATAGATAATAGTAGGGCGAATAGTGTTCAGTATAAGGAAATACCCCTCAACTTTATCACAACAGCATTGCTATTCGCTCATACGTATGTTTATTTACGTATGTATGCATATGTATACTATTCATATAGAAATAAAATAACAAAAAAAAATAATATCATAAAAGAGAAGTCAAGTTTCTTTTATTGCCTAGCATAATAAGGTCGTATCTTTGAAATGTTAAAGATTTAACAGATCTTCATCGATATTCACCATTTTGTAATACTTCAGGTCGTCTTCTGTTGATGCGTTGTGTTCTTCATACTTCAGTAATGTAGATATCATTGACCGAGTGTATCTAACGATATTATTCAGTGCGCAGTTGCTTTCCTTACCCAGAAAGTTAAGAATATTACTGTTGATCATTTGGAAGAGACGGTCTTGTAGGAAATCGTCAGATAGATAGAGAGCTAGGTCCTCTGGCGCTTCTTCTAGTGGATTGTTGTAAGCAAATAAACCAGAAACATCTGTTAATTCTTGCCTGAATTTGTCGCGAAGTACATCATCGATCTCAGAGTTGTTGATGAACTCATCAGCCAGATATTTTGCAATGTTTAACAGTTGTGCAATGTCCTTTGTATTATTTCTGATTTCACGAAGGAAGGCAACCAGCTTGAGCTCATACGACAAACGTACATTTCCTTCTAGCAGTCCCGGGATTTCCTTATGGATATATGCAATACAACCCTCCAAATCAGCACGATTGATAAGTCTTCTAATTTCGTACCGTAAAGTCAAGATATGTTCTTCATTGATAATTTGTTGTTCATTCCGCCTAATAACTTCCAAATTAATGTCATTTTCTGGATTTTTGGAACTATCCCCATCGTTTGTTCCTCTAGCATCCTTTCTCAAATCTTTCAAAAAGCCTTTAGCGACATCGATCATACCCTCATGAATCAAATAATCGTTGATGAGAACATTTAAAGTCGACGAAATGGATCCATCTTCAGTGGAAATACGATTGATTTTGTCTCCATCTGGCTTAGTGAATACCCCATCGATTATTCGAGGATCGTCGTTGATAAGGAAAGGAAGCTCTAATCCATTATCAGATACAGACGCATACTGCGTTTTGTTCTCCTCTGATGGTTCTTCTTCCTCCATAGATATATCCTCATCAACGGGGCTTGTTTTCATATCAGTAATTACTTCTGATCTTCCTGTGTCCTCGCCCTTAATTCCTATTTGGAACGGAATGACGTCGCTGTTGAAGGACTCAAATATATGCTCGTACGATTTCAACTTCAGCTTCGTCTGATATCCCATTATATCAAAAGCAAATTCCTCATATATTCCAAAATTGGTTCTAACGGCATTACCTGCACGAAGTGCAATGGCTGGTATTATGTCAAAGTCCCTAATATTACGAAATGCGGTGCCCAAAAACGTACCATTCTTTGTAAAGAATATGGTTCCATCGATGAAGTTAACACCACAACCCAAAACATCGCCTCTTTGGCATGCAGTGTTGTAATTAGCAATATGTCTTGGACCAGAAATCTTACCATCCGTCCCAGAAAATGCGTAGAATCCACCCAACTGGTGTTTTTCATCATCAACAGCAGATAATCCGTCAGCATCATGGTTCACTTGTGTGGCATTTTCGTCTTCATGCTCAGTCACATACGGTCTCACCTCATCGTTGGTACGTGTCTCGGCTAATCTAAACCTGGAGGCTCTGTTCAACTCAGTAAAATGAACCGAAGATGCGGCGTTGTCAATATGAGCGTTATTCATGTATGAATTATTACCCCCATTCTCTTCATCTTCATCCAGATCGGAATTAAATGGAACTAATTTGTAACCTAGCATTACATTAGATGTTATCCCTCCTTCCTCGTTTAATACGTCTGTGATCATGATTTCATAATAGTATACTCCGACATCTGGTAAAGAAACACTGTTATTCGCCCATGTTGTTGCATATTCAGTCTTTGGAGATTGGGGAGAATTTCCACCCTCCCTCATCCTTTGGCGGCCATAGGTAGTCATATTTTCGGAGCTCTCGATCTTCATATATGCCTTCCAGTGTGGATTTGGGGCCAGTCGAGATGTTCCATCGCCTGATATCAGAACGCTATCTCCCGGTTGAACCAGCCAACGTGTTGGCAATGGGTAATTCAGTGTCTTGTAAATGTCTACGGGTGTGTTGTTTAATTTCTTTTTCCGGTGTTCGTTGTCATCCACAAACACATTGGTGTCTCGAGACAACCCATTATTAGGTCCCTCGTTAAGTTGCGGTCTCGCTAACTCCCCATTGCTTGTTGATCTAATCGATGCAGATGATGGTCTTGAGTAGTTATTCCACGAGTTACTCCTTTGAGAAGCGACGGTGTCATTGAAGGTACCAGAAGTGTCACTTCCACTTGACCCTGATGCGTGAGTGTTTAGTAAACTACCGGACATGTCCAATTCTTGGCCCGTCTGTCCTCCAATTTTCCCGTTACCCAAATAAAAGTACTTGTAAACCTGTGTAATGTACACATCGGAGGTTGAGTCGTAAGGCATGGTTCCCAAGACACCCAGCTTCATTAATTTCTGCCATATCTCCCTCTTGGTGCTTGGTGACAACCTGTTGATGTAGAAGGAGCTGTTCCCCTCGGCTCCGGATGTTGCTTTGGAGAGGGCGTTGGTTCCATCAGGGCTGATTTCAGGGCCTGCCTGACGCAACTGGTTGTGGTTCGATTTGTGAAACAGTTTTTTGTTCTTGTAGTAGCCTGCGAGCAGCCTGTATGCGATGGGTTGTTTGAGAAGGTAGTCTGGATATAGAGCTTTTATAAACTCATTATCCACGCAATCGTTATAAGAGGACATAATGTGGGTGTGGGAGTGAGTGTTGATAAATATCCTTATAGGGTGTTGATAAATCTCCTTATAGGGTGTTGATAAATCTCCTTATAGGGTGTTGATAAATCTCCTTATAGGGTGTTGATAAATCTCCTTATAGGGTGTTGACTAACCAATGTACAAGTAGAATACAACTATTTGCTCTTGGTGTTTCCCCTCTATATATAACTGTACAACCAACCTCCCCTGTCTTGAAGCACCGGTGTTAAAATTGTGAGCTCCCCATCCTGACTCAGAAACGCGCGTGGCACAATCGCATGAGCGACGCCGCGCAGGGAGTTATGCGGACTCGCATCCTGTTTACTTGGTTTAGCTTATTATAGTGTATAATATAAAGTACAAATTGCAATAGCAAGAGAATAAAATTGTGTATTGCATTAAAGATTGGGATTGGGATTCACAGCTAGTTTATTGCATCCTATTTTTTCTTGAAGCAGAGGGATGATTGGGTGGACTGGTAGTGGTAGATCGCTGCGACCGGACATATTGTATCTTGCGTAGACACGAGATCGCAGTGCAAGGAAGCTAATAGTGGCGTTCTAGGATCGAGATCCTGGCATCCTCCTAGCATTAAATAGATCAAAATGAAGAAAATGTGGTTACTACGTACCACACAACCTAGACTCCGCCTTTCCCTCGGAGGTAAAAAAAAAAAGTTGATAAAGATGAATAAAGTGTAGAAACTCTTGTATCTCTACAAACCAGTCTTCTGAGTCTCCTCCTGCACCTGGGTCTCCTCGGCCTCCTCGTCATCCATCTCCGCCATCTCCTTCTCCTCGGCCTCTCTCTTCTGGAAGGCTAGGTTAGCCTTGGACCTCAGAATGTACAAGTACTCCCCGTTCTCTCTGTTGATCATCAACAGTGTGTTCTGAACCATGTGCGAGAACTTGATCACCTCGTCCATGCTAACTGGGTGCACTGCGAACTCCTCTCTACGGGCAATAATCTGCTTCTTCACCTTCAAGAACCGCTTCCAGTTTTCCTCGGACACCTGTGGGTTCTCGTTAGCGTCAGCGTCCACGACATCGACGTATGCCAGTCTCTTGGACCACTCGTTCACCATGACGTTGGCCCACTCCTCGTATATCTCGGCGTACTGCTTACGCAAATTCTCGATGGCGAAGTACACTTCGGAGTCGAGGTTGCCGACCTCGGCGTTAATCTGGCTGATTGTGGCCAGGCCGATATTCTCCGCCTGCTCGAACAAGTCGCGGATCAAGGCTCTGTCGACGTACCCTTGCAGCTGGGTGGTCCCCGTGGTGTCGAAGTACATCTTGTCGCCCGTGTTTGGGTCTACCTCAGTAATGCAGTCGATCTCCCCGATGCGCTTCTCTATCTCCTCGTAGGACCCCTGCGAAGAATTGGACATCCCGCGCAGCATCCGCTTCAAAGCGAGGTTCTTCCCCTTGAGCAGCTCGTCGACGGTGCCGTTGACGTCCTTCTCGAACAGAGCGGTGATGGAGTCCAGCTTTGCCTCGATGGCGCCGGACCAGTTATCGAAATCGATCTGTATCTCCGGGGTGGCCACTGCCGACTCCTGCATGGTCACGACCTTGACAATGGTGGATGTGAGTGTCTCGTCGGCTTCCTCCTCGGCCTCGTCGTCGTCGTCTACCATCTCCTCGGCCTCCTTGCGGAAAGCGTACAGGTCGGAGTAGACCCCTTCGTCCAGCATTGGTGTAGTCTTGCCGCGTGGAGCGGACTCGGTAGCGGAAGCGCGGGCCTTGTCGGCGCTCGCCTTGCGGGCCTTGTCGTAGCTGGCCTTGCGGGCCTTTGCGATGCTCTTTACCTGCTCCTTCTTCTCGGCGATACTCTCCTCGGAATCCTCAACAACACTCTTCACCTGAGCCAGTGTCTCTCTAGCCCTCTGCACATACGCAGAGTACCACTGACACACACCGGTCCATGCACCCCTCGCGTCCTGAACAAGAGCAGAGACGACGCGGTGGGACAGCACGGCATCACAGTGAGGACGCATACCATTGCAACGGGCTACCGCGGCATTGAAATAGTCCACAGCGTCCCTAGCGTATGGCAGAGCAGTATACACCCTAACACGCTGCATCGCACTGTGCCACACGCGCACGACTGCATCATGCAGCACGACGACGCGTGGGCCCGCTGCTTCCAACAGGGCGAGACCCTGGTGTCTCGCGGTCTCCACGTACCCGAACACCAGTGGAGAATACTCCTTGTATACGGCAACACGCTCACTCAGCACACCATCCCACACGCGGGGCGAGGTGTACTGGCACACCTGCAGCACACCGGGAGGGCACAGTGCAAGCTGGCAGTAGCGGTGCAGAGCGCACACGGCCACTATCAGCAGTATCAATTTACGGCAGAATCTCATATTTGAAAACGATGGGGATCTGGGAGGGGGAGGGAGAAGTGGGACACAATATGCAAAAATGACACTGTGCGATGTGTATTGTAAAGGGCACCCTTTATAAAGCAGTCCGGCGCGTAAACAGGCGCTTCGCGAGGCGCCAGAGTGGCCAGATGAGCAAGGGTGTGTGGGTGGACGCCAAGCAAGGGTGTGTGGGTGGACGCGAAGTAAGGGTGTGTGGGTGCAGTACTAATAGGGTGTGTGGGTGTAACAATGCAAGGTGTGTGGGTGTAATAATACAACGGTGTGTGGGTGTAACAATACAAGGGTGTGTGGGTGTACACAACCTGGTCATGGCCACAACAATACGGACCTGAGTGCAAACAGACCACGGCGATGCACCGGAGCATATAGGCAGGGCCACAGGCAGCTGTGTAGCGACAGCCCAGCCCAAGGGGATGTCGTGGAGAGCACAGTGGAGAGCACAGTGGAGAGCACAGAAGAACCACAGAGGAACCACAGAAGAACCACGGTGTGTGGGTGGACGACATTATTAGTGTGTGGGTTGAGAAGATACCACCGTCACACCACACCACAGTGGGTCACGGTGCCACCCGTACACACGGAATTGTATTCCCGACACATGGGCGGCTAAGACCTGGGCGGCTATACAACAGAGTGCTGTGCACAGACAATGGCGCAGGCCGCGTTGACACCCACAGTACCGCGCCGCGCCGCGGCGCGCCGTGCCACACCCGCACCCGCACCCGCACGCTTCACACCAACACCAACACCGCTTCGGACACAAAAGATCTCCCCTAAAGATATGTCAATATACCGAGACACCCTCAATAAAGCACAGTTACAGTTGCAACTATAATCACAATCACACACGCATAATTACAATCACACACGCATAATTACAATCACACACGCATAATTACAATTACACACGCATAATTGCAATCACAACCACAAATGTCTTACTGGCCGTTCACGCCCGGTGCTGACAGCCACATCACCGAGATCATTGACACATACACACACGCCGTGCACAGCGGCGAGCCTGTCTCCTCCGAGTATATCTGTGCCCTGCTGCGGGAGCCGCACCTCATGGACTCCCTCGTGCGGGGCGACTGGCAACTGTGGGACTTTCTGTGCATAGGCTGGTACAGCGGCAGCCCGCATGGCAATGAACCGGCGTCCCCCCCTGACAGCGATCCGGCGCACCCTCCCGGCAATGATCCAGCACATCCTCCCTGCGGCGATCCGGTATCCCGGCGCACGCCGCACATAGACTACATTATACGAGATCTCCTGCACAGCGTGGTGTGCGGCGATTGTCCGCGCGCCACCCTCCTCTCGGACATTCTCACGCTGGACCACCCGCTGCTGGCCGCTGTGGTCGTTGGAGACCGCGCGCGCATGCGCCAGCTGTGGTTGCTGGTGCGGGTGCGGGTTCCGGTGCGGGTGCGGGTGCGGGTGTCCGGCGCGGACGCCTCCCTTGCGCTGCGCACGTTTCTGAAGTTGCAGGACGCCTTCTTGGCGCAGGGCGGCAATGCGTACCTCAACTATATCAGGGGCGAGCCGCGTCTGCTCGATGATTTGTTGCCGCGGGGTGATGGCACTGGTGCAAGTGCAACAGGTGATGGCACTAGTGCTAGTGCAACTGGTGCACTGCTAGAGTTCTTGCTGAGGTTGTTGTGCACGGACAGGGCGGGGGATCCGTCCGGGGTGTTGGAGTGGGCGGCTAGACAGGGGGTGGTGCCGCGGTGTATCGGGGGTGTTGCCTCTTGGAAGAGTGCACAGCCAACAGCGTCGAAGAGTGCTGATGTGTCTGCCTCAAAGAGTGCACAGCCATCCACTTCAAAGAGTGCTGATGTGTCTGCCGTTTCCTCCCTCAATGCGGTGTACTGCATCGAGGGTGTCGCCTTCCTGCACAAACTGGTAGAGTTGTCTGGTCCTGGTGGATGCATAGGGCCGAACTTGCTGGTAAGGGAACTGGTTTCCGGGGATGTGCTGGGGGTGCTGATGGGGGTGTTGCAAGGGCAAGGTGGAGGGGTGTTGCAAGGGCAAGGTGCTGAAGCCCTACAAGGGCAAAGCGACCCCGAGGTGTTTGAAGGCGTGGTGGCGCTGTGCATCGAGGTGATACGGCGGTGCGGCGTGCAGCCGCCGAGTCCCGACAGCGGCACACTTCCCAAAGGGGAAAGTGCAGGGCCACCCCCTATTTATTTAGGGGAGTTGTTGCACCGGTGCACCACGGCACTGCCGCGGCTGCTGTCGGGGCTGGGCGGCTCGCGCGGTGTCACGCTGCACGGTGTGAAGGTGATGGAGCTCGTGGCGGAGTTGCTGCACTGCTCTAATATGTGGTCTGTGAA
>JAKTPZ010000255.1:0-85514 GCA_030579215.1 Maudiozyma pseudohumilis
TTTGCCATATGTGAAATATACGTTACAGAATTCTGGTACTGGGCTCTAGTATTCATTTTTATATATTCTTGTTCTTTTATTTTCAAGGTGGTATAGAAATACTGGCTATAAAATAAAGAATTTTGTAACATGTATCGCTTTACATGTTATGTGTGCGGGTCAAATGGCCTTTGTCACCGACCTTATCAATTCAAAGCACGAATGTATATGACAGGCATAGTGGGTGTAGCTTACATATTAGCAAGCCTGTAGTAATAGTCCCGTCTCCCGGCCATTATTCAGAACTCTTCCCCCCCCCCAGGAACAAGTGTAATGATTGTCCAGCTGAGCGAACAGTAACTACTAACGCCCCTTGTTCCATATAGCTAATTTTAAGTCCGACGAGATAACACAAACAAGAAAAGAGAGACATTGGTGTAAGTCCGGACGGATCACATACCTACAAACAGCCTTGTGCTCACCCCTTTTCTTCCCCTACTCGCTCTGCCGTTCTCCTTACCAATACCCCCACCACTCTCCTTACCAATATGCTCTCTGTATCACCGCCTGCTGTAAACTACCGCATTCAACCCTCCCCATCCCCTGCCCCCTCCCTCTACACACTGACCCCCAACCAGTCGGAGATATGACTTACCTCAGGCCCCGCACGCTCCCGAAACGCACACAACAACACTCCACGGAAGCCCCGTCGCTACTGACACTAAACTCACCCCGCCCCGCCCCCACGCCAGCGATATTAACGGTTACATGCAGCCTCTTCTCAGTCCTTTCCCTCGGATGTTTCTTTCCAGACCTTACTTCTCAGGCGTTTCTACTGTGACGTATCCCCCCGCGCTGTTGTCTGTGACAGATAGTGGGGGCTGCACCCGCACACCGCGCACAAATTGGCCCAGATCATCCTATTTCTCCGCAATTTCGCATTAACCGCCCCGTCCCGCCTTCTTGGTGCGTTCCCTGCGGTAATTTCTGTGCAATGCCCCCAATTCCCAGTGGCAGTGTTCCTGTGGGAATTTGACAGGCGTGCGGCCTCTTCACTGCGGGGCAGCAGCGGCGGTGGCAGCGGCGGCGTTACTCTGCAATGGCGCAGGGCGTGCCGGGACCCAACCGGCCGACTCGCATTTCCCCTTTGGCCAGGACCCCCGGGACGTCCTAGAATGTCTGGAGGGACGGGGCATTAGAGAAGGGCCATTAGAGAAGGGTACATGTGCAGGGTATTGAGTGTAGAGATGTTTGCCTCCCCCCCCAGTTCTATTGTTAGGACTTCCTGGGACAATAACAGGGTGCACGAGTGGGCGTTCTGCTCTTCGGTTATCTCTTGGGTGGCTGTAGAAGCAGCAGGCTGCATATATGTGCGGGTGAGCGGGCTGCGTGTTTTAGCGGGTGAGTAGTTAGTTGCATCTGGAATGCACAATGACGGGGTAGCAACCACTGCAGTCGTTGTGTCAGATGTGATCGCGTCCTTTTTCTTCTTCTTCTGTGGTTTGGCTAAATGTGTTCTGTGGTATATATCTAATGTCTGTTTGCGAGGAGGGGGTTGCCGCGATTGTGTTTCTCTGATGTTGTGGTTTTTTGTATTTGTCTGTGGTTGTGGTTTTTTGTATTTATCTGTTGTTGTGTTCTTTGTATTTTGGTTCAATCATATTCTTGTTATCCTTGGCTGATCTGTAATTGTTTGCTACACACACTCACACACCATCTCATCACTATGCAACGTGGGAATAACCGTGGTTTCCAAAATCCGCTTCAATCTATACCAGAGACAGCATACTCTATACGACAGATGCAGGTCCAACAAGCACCACAGAACCAAGAACTGCCTGCTCTCTCCAGGTATGCGAGCGCAGTCCCAAGCACCGCAGAACTGAGTTTTAAAGAACGCGCCATGAGACAGCTGCCGCTGCCCATGACCTCGAGGTACATCAGCAACCAACCGTACGGTAGGACACCCGTCGAGTATACGAATCGTGCGCGTAACGAAATCAAAAGGAGACTATTTCAGAACGATTCTGGGGCAAGAGGACTGTTCCCAAATGACCCTAATCCAAGCAACGATAACGTTAGCTTGTACGAGAACAGATCTGTGTCCTCATCCAGCTCCTCTTTATTTTCTCAGTCGACATCACAGGCCACTGAAGATTCCAGTTCCAATATCGCAGGGATGGATAAGAGCCAGGCTCACATCCCGGTGCCGATGGTTGTCTCGCTGGAACAAGCACTCCCCACGTACTTTGGCGACATGTACACACAGTCAACATTCCTCTCTAATAAAATGCTGCCGAACGGAAGACCTGAATTCACCATCAGGGAGCTCATTGACTGGCAGCTGAATGATATTCGCTCGCTGCTTATAGTGGATCAGATGCGTCCAGAGTGGGGGGACAAGCTGCCCCAGATTGTTGGCGGGCACCAGAACACCGCACCTTTCAGGTTCCAGTTGCTACCACTGTGTTGTTCGGACGAGTTTATCATTGGAACTCTGGTCGGGTCCGACATTTACATGGAGGCAAACTTGGACTATGAGTTCAAGTGGCGCAGTGCGAAATACATCGTTAAGACGGCAAGGGAGAGACATGAGATGATGGACGGTGGAGCAGGCAGGGAGTCGTTTATGAAGCTACAGAAGTTCGAGTGGCGTAACATTATCGAGAACTACCTCCTGAACTTGGCAGTTGAGGCGCAGTGCCGGTTTGATTTTAAGAATAACTGCGAAGAGTTTAAAAAGTGGAAGGAATCGCAGAATAGTATTCCGTCGCCACAGAGGATATCCCTGACCAAGAGCGAAAAACATTTGATATGGCAGCAGTGCCAGTCAGTTGTATACAAAAGACTTGATCTGGACTGGAAACCAGACAGTGTAAATGATTTATAGCAGTAATGATAGAAAGAGAACTTTGATAATGATATGTACCAACGAGGGATATATGCATAGGAGGCTTGAAGAGGTGGGCTCCCTCCTGTGAAGATTAGGAAATATTGTCTATGTATAGAATGATAAATATAGCAAATGTGCGAATGTGGTGCATATCTCACTTTTAAGACCTGGGGATAATATGCTTATAACAATGAACTGTTAAACGCCCTAAGTATACTATTACATCCATTGTATACAAGGCTATTATGGGGAAAGCCGTCACTATTAGCAATGCGTACATGGCAGATTGTATTTTGGCACATAAAAATACCACCCAATTCCAGATGTGATCAAAAATTTGTGCTATGCTCGGAAGTATATCTGCATTGCGATGCATATTCTTAATGTACAGAACCAAGCGTACTTGTTGCATATAGTTTTCAATTACCATAAAGTTTAGCTGGCGCATCGATTTGCCGACCTGATGACCAAATCCATCGATATATTTCATATTGGGGTGCATACCTGAACGTCTTAACTCGTTAATAGCCAAGGCTCATGCTTGTAGTGTTCCTGAAACTACTTCCTTCTATACTCCTGGGTCATCTCCAAAATTTTCCTTTTGGTAATGCGGCTGCATGACTTCGGATCAGTGACTCCGTTGGAGTACTTCTCCGGCAAGTTCACTGCAATACCCCTGTAGAAAAGACATGTGAAAAAAGTGGCTGATATCTTGGCAAAGCTCCATTAAATCAACTGTTACATAGAAATTGTTCGACACTGAACATTACAAAAAGTCTATTTCTGTTTCCTATGACTCGCACCACTAGATTTTCTGCCGTTTGTGTCTGGTTTGTTGGGGAGACTTTCTGGCTGCAGTACATTTGTAGGCTCCCTCTGAGATGTCCGCTGCTGTGATTTCCGCGAATTTTCTATATTAAGTTGTTGCTGTAGGAGTGGTAGTTCTTGTTGCGATCGTTGTGGAATATTTTGGGTGAATTTTTCCTGTGCTATGTACTTGATAATGTCAGACCTGTGCGGACAGTTTTCCTTTGCACCTTCAATGTTCCTCATCGAGCAGAGCTCATGTTCCTTCTTTTGTAATGTGTAATTTCTTTGAGGAGAGGCGGAGTCTTCGCTGAGTATACTTGATAAGGTGTTGTTTTGTTCGGGTGGTGTCTTACAATTCCGTTTTGGTGTCCTGTTGCAAAGCGGATCTTGTGGTGTGGTGTCTGCCGTGCCCGTTCCAAACAAACCTCTCTTGACTTCGCTAGAATTTCTGCTATCCTCGGAAGGGTTTAAAATATGAACCATGTTCCCCCGTAACGTAGAAGTTCCAAAGTTCTGTCGGGCGGGCGACATTTCTGTGTGCTGAGCTGTGTCTGATTTCCCCAAGGCAGTTGTGTTTGGCTGTTTGAGAAGCGAGTCGGTACTGTTGACTCTTGTGGTGGTCCCGTCTTTGTTCACTGACCGCCTGGTGAAACTCGTGTCTGAGACCTGTGTTGAAAGTTTGGCAGCTGTTTCCGAAATCGTACCCTGGCCTCGTCTTCCTGTCCTCCCCCCTGCTTTCCCTTCGTGAGCAGATCTCCCTCTTGCTTTCCCTTCGTGAGCAGATTGTCCTGCTGGTTGTGACAGACCCTCTATCTTTGTAGAAAACATAGTGAGTAATCCAGTGAGAGCTGACATTGGTGCTGCATGAGGTTTTGCATCGGAAGTTTCATTAGGTGTATGCATCTCTCCCATCTTCCCCCGTTCCCTGAACCCACCCCCCTCTGCCCTCCTCACTTGCCCCCGGGCCTCCCTGTACTTGTCCTCTACTCTCCTCTTCACTTCTCCCCTCAACCACTCAAACCTGTCCTCGTCTAGGATAAACCCGCCAATATCCTGCGCACTCCCCCCATTCTCCCAAACCACCAGGGAATTGTACGCCCTGGCATATTTGAACTGAGCGGCAAGCAACACTGCCTGCACAGTATTTGTAGGAACGCGAGGAAAGGCTGCTGTCAGCCTCTGGAATGTCCGGATATGCATATCGTCATTTGTCAAACTTTGCAGTTCCCTCTTAATTGCCATCTGGCCTTGAACCACAACATCGTTGAACATATCGGCAGTGAGAGACAGTGTCGACACTTTGGTACAGGCTGGTTTAAAAATCTTTGCTGCGTGCTCTCGAAACACTACTATTCAATACTCAATGCAAAACTTTGTGATTATTATTATATGACTATACACCTATACGACGGATTTTGTGATGTTGCGAGGTAGGCACGGCGCTATACGACGCGCGGAAAACTCCGAAAATGACACGGGGAAAACTCCGAAAATGACACGGGGAAAACTCCGAAAATGACACGCCCCCCCCCCCACTACACGCGCACCCTCTGCATCTCGATGTCAGAGGACGATGCCAGCTGACTGTACCGCCCCCCACGTGTCCACAGCCCACCGGCCCACCAACTTGACCGCTGGCCAGCCTTCTCCCCCACCTCTGGGGCGACCCACCCCTTCAGTCTCAAGGAGCTCAGCACCACCGTGACGGAGCTCAGGGCCATTGCGAGCCCCGCGACCATCGGCGGCAGAGTGATCCCCCACGGCACCAGCACGCCCATCGCCACGGGCACCATGAATGAGTTGTACGAGAAGGCCCAGAACAAATTGAGCCGTATCCTCTCGTACGTCCGCTGCGAGATATCCATCGCGTAGACCAGTCTCGTGAGCACCAGGTGGTTGTCCCCCCCGGGCCCCTCGCCCATCACGACCACATCCGCGGCCTCCACGGCGATATCCGTGCCCGTGGACACGGCGACGCCCAGGGCGCTCACCACGAGAGCGGGCGAGTCGTTGATCCCGTCCCCGACAAACACCACGGGGCCCAGCCTCTCCTGCAGCTCCTGCACGATGCGGCACTTGTCTGTTGGGGAGACACCGCTGTACACTTGTCCGCTGGGGACCCCGAGGACCTCGGCGGCTGCCGTGGCGGCAAACTTGTTGTCGCCCGTGACGATGCACACGTGATACTCGCGCCGCTGGAGGTATGCCACGACATCGCACGCGTCGTCGCGCAGCCTGTCCTCGAGGTCCAGTCGGCACACCAGCGCGTCGTTGACAGCGACATACGCCACTGTCCCGTGCGGCTGTTGCTGCAGGGTGTTGAAGTGCGCTAGTTGCGCCTGCAGGGCGGGCGAGCCCAGCAGGTCGTAGCCGGAGCCGACACGCACATCGAGCCCGTCGGCGAATGTGCAGTGCATTCCCTGGCCCAGCACGTTGTGGCACTGTAACAGCGCGGGGAGAGGCGCGCTGGGCTCGTCGCTGGACTCGTCGCTGGGCTCGTCGCCCTCTCCTGAGCCCAGCGACTCCGCGTAGGCGACGATGGCCCGGGCTACCGGATGCTCGCTCTTGGACTCGCACAGGCGCACCAGTCCCCACAGAAGGTCTCGGGGAACCGGCCCGTTCCCCCGATCCCCATCGCTCTCCGCCGGCACCGCCCAGACACAGCCCCGCACGACCATCTCCCCATCGGTCAGCGTCCCCGTCTTGTCAAACACCACCGCCCTCACCGCTGCGGCCCCCTCTATGGCGGCCCCGTTCTTCACGAGCACCCCCTGGGCGGCTGCGACGCCCGTCCCGACCATTATCGCCGTCGGCGTCGCGAGGCCGAGCGCGCAGGGGCACGCCACTATAACGACGGAGGTCGCGATGCGCAGGCAGGGGAACAGCGCGCCCCCCTGGGCGCCCCGCTGTGGCAAAAGCGAGTAGCCCAGGGTGTACCACACTATAAAGGTCATGAGGGCGAGCAGGAGGATCGTGGGCACGAAAACGGCGCACAACTTGTCGGCGTGCCGCTGCACGGGCGCCTGGCTCAGCTGCGCGTTCTTTATTGCGTCGATGATCTTGGCGAGCTGGGTGGAGGCACCGATGGCCTCTACGCGTATGTACAGCGGGCTGCTTGTGTTGCTTGCACTTTCACTTGCACTTGCACTTGCGCTTGCAGCGCTGACAGACCCGGCAATCACACGGCACCCCCGGCGCTTGTGCACCAGCTTTGCCTCGCCCGTCATCAGCGACTCGTCGACCTCACACTGGCCCCCGACCACACAGCCGTCAGCGGGGACCTTGGACCCCGGCAGCACCTCCACTACATCCCCCAGCTGCAGCAGCTCCAAGGGCATCACCTGGCTTTCCCCCCCGACTACCACCCGGCACTCGCTGGGCGCCAGCGCGACGAGCCGGCCAAGCGCCGAGCTCGTCTGCGCCTTGGCCCTCGTCTCCAACAGCTTGCCGAGGGACACAAACGCCAGCAGCATCACCGCGGTGTCCAGCGGGGGCGAGGGCGCCGCAGTGTCCCCGCTGCCTCCCTGTTCAGCCGCTGTCCCCGCAGCAGTGCCGTGCGAGTCTACTACACCCGCTCCCACCTGCACCAGAGAAAACACGTAGGCGCACGCCGTGGACACCGCCACCAGTGTGTCCATCGTGCCGCTGCCGCCACACCGCCACACCGCCCAGGCACCCGCGTAGAACACGCGGCCCGCAGTGCCGAGCGCGAACGACGCCACCGCGATCCCGACGGCATCCCTGTAGTACAGCCCAGGGACGCCCGGCACCTCGCAGTACGGCCAGTGCCGCCCCTGGACGTACCGCGGCAGGAGCATCGGCACCGCCATGTACAGCAGTGACGACACCAGCGCGGCTAGACACGCCCGCACGCAGTTCTTGCGCCAGAACGCGATCTCCGCGGTGTGCCCTAGGCGTGCGAGCTGGCTCGACTGGTCGGCCAAGCTGTTCTGTGCGGGGGTGACTGTGCAGTTGTGCGCCGCGCAGTTGGAGATGAGCGTGCGGATGCCGACGGTGTGCGGGTTGTACGTGATGTTTACAGTGGGGCTGGGCCCCTGGTCGGGACCGGGCGCCGGGCCGTCAGCGGCTATGGGGAGCGCGCACACACTCGCTCCGGAGACACCCGGCTGTGCACGCAGCACTGTGCAGGCGCGCTCCGGATCAACGGCGTGCAGCTGTGCAGTGATCTCTGCGTGCTTTGCACTGCCGTCCCCGCTCTGGTCCACGGCCCCGCCCTTCTCTCCATCGTGCAGCACCTCGGCGTCGAACCCGCAGTCCTCGACGCACTCCGCGAATTCTGCGGCGCGCGTGGAGTGGCGCTGTGGCGTCTCCGTGTACGTTATATGCGCCTCTGCAGTGGCGAGCGAGACGGCAACGGCGGTAACGCCCGGGAGGCCCTGCAACTGCGTGGTGATGCTGTTGACACACGCCGAGCAGGTCATGCCGGTGATGCCGAGCGTCGTAGTGCGTGTTGCGCGCATTGCGCTGTGTGTGTTTGAGTCCGTGCTCTGTCGCACGGGGACAGTGTTCGTGTGTGTGGAGTTGTCTATTCTCTGCATTGTTTGAAGTGGTCGCTGTCCCTGTTGTTACTGTGCTTGCTCTGGCCTCTGCTCTGGCCTCTGCTCTGGCCTCTGCTCTTGCTCTCCGCCCTTAAATACCCCAATATCGGCGCGGCCCGCTCGGGACCTGTTGTGCTTCGAGACCGGGTGTGTCGGGCTGCCGGGGTGACGGCGCGGCCGCGCGACGGGCCACAGGGCGACGGGGCGACGGGGCGACAGGGCGGCAGGGCGGTGCAACTGCACCCACAAAGGGTGCGCGGCTGCCGCTGCGTATTGTTGCATTGAGATGCCGGTGGCTAGTTGTCGGGCATAATATGCATGATGTGAGAGAGATAGAGGTGAGAGAGATAAAGGTGGGAGAGATAAAGGTGAGAGAGATAAAGGTGAGAGTGTGAGGCGCGAAAGTACAGGCTATAGCAGGGAAGTGTTTGAGTGGTACGTGTCGGTGTTTGAGTGGTACGTGTCGGTGTCTCGCTAGATGATTATATACTTTGTGCATGTAGGGCGGTGGCGTGTTATCGATCGTAGTCCGAGGCAGCTTTGCCTCTCTCATTGTAAAGTTTGCTCGATGCAATAGTGTCTTTGGCAGAGATGCGTGTACTTGCACAGCAGTTCCGTGTATTCCCCAGTTCTACAGAAGGATGCAAGTGAGATGGTGTGATGGTGCATGAGTCTCGCAGTATACCCAATGGTGCGGTTTGTTTCACCTACGAGTGTGTTTTCACTCTGCACACCTTGGTCCTTTTGAAGAGTATTTATCTCTCGTGTATTTGTGATATTTAAGATATATTGCAGACACGATGTGTAGCCCCCTACACCTACGTACAAAGCAAACACTCATCCAACGAGGCATCAATGTGTCCAAGGCCAAAGTGTCTCCCGTACATACCCTCGTTGGAGGCTGTAATCACACTCTCCTCATACGTGCACGCCTTTCTACTCTGTTATCTCACATCACCACAATGCGTAGAGTATGTTGTAATTCCCGCCACCAACCTCCCGGGACCAAACACCCTTACTCAAGCGCGGCCTGGTGAACACAGCGCTCTCTTCACAAAACTATCTAAAGTGACGATAGCGGCATTCGCCTAAAAGAGAAGAGCGGTATGACCAGTGGGCGTGTGGGCATGTGGGCGTCACCCTGTTGTTATACCGCTATCACCCCGTAGTCATACCACCATCACCCTGTGGTTATACCACCGTCACCGTACTCGCCTGCATCCACGGCAATTTGCAAAGCGCACCATTGGAATAGTCGGGCAGGGAAATTACAATAGCAGGGAAATTACAATGGCAGCATGCGATACACGGCACAGGCACCCAACGGGGATACCACACCGCCCTGCCAACAGAAAAGGGTGCAGTGTGCAGTGTGCAGTGTGCAGTGTGTAGATGTGTATTATTTACATGTATATGAAGTGCGCAGAGCTGCGCGGGTGTGTACATTTTAGGAAATAGCGCCGAGCCTAGACGCGTTAGCGGCTAGGCTCGCAATAGCGGCTCGCCTAGTCACCTCCTCGCAACAGCGCGTCGCAACAGCGCGTCGAAATAGCGCACCGCAACAGCGCACCGCAACAGCGCACCGCAACAGCGCACCGCCGCCGCCTCCTCGCCTAGACGCCTCCTCGCCTAGACGCCTCCTCGCCTAGCCGCTAACGCGTCTAGGCTCGGCGGCGTCTAGGCTCGGCCTCGTCCAGTCGCTAACGCTCCTGGACGAACCTGCCCAACCCCAACACCCCCCTTACCTCCCTCAACGTCCCCTCTGCTATCTCCCTCGTGACCTCTCCCCCCCTGTCCACCACACTCTGCAGATACCCCGGGTCGGCACTGAACCTCTCGTACCTCTCCCCTATCGGCCTCAACGCCTCTACCACTGCATCTGCGACATACCCCTTGAACTGCGCGTAGTCCCGCATCCCCGCCACATCCGCCTCGACCTCGCTGATCTCCCTGTCCTGCAGCCCGGAGACGATGTCTATCAGGTTGGACACCCCTGGTCTCCCCTCGGCGTCGTAGTAGAACGCATCACTCACGCTGTCCGTCTTGGCCTTGCGGATCTTGGCGCGGATCGTCTCGGCGCTGTCCGTTATGTAGATCAGCGACCCGGGCGACGCCACACCCTGGCTCTTGGACATCTTCTTGCTGGGGTCCACGAGACTGCGCACCTTCTTCCCGTGCGCGCCGAGCAGCGTCCCCGGTAGCGGGAACACGTCCGCGCCGTGCGACGCGTTGAACCGCGACGCGAGGAACCGCGACAGCTCCAGGTGCTGGCTCTGGTCGTCCCCGACGGGCACGTGCGTCGCCTTGTACACCAGGATGTCCGCGGCCTGCAGCACCGGGTACGCGAAGAGCCCGAGCCGCTCGCGCGCGGGGTCCCCGCCCAGCTTGTCCTTCCACTGCGTCATGCGCCCGAGGTAGCCCATCGGCGCCAGGCACGAGAGGTACCAGAACAGCTCCGTGTGCAGGCCCGCCACGCTCGACTGCAGCGCGACGGTCGAGCGCGCGGGGTCGATGCCGCACGCGAGCAGGGCGGCTACGGCGCTGCGCCGGTTCTGTGCGAGGGTGGCAGAGTAAGAGGCGCCGTGCGGGGTGCCCTGCGTAGAACCCTGCGAAGCAGGGTTTGTCAGGGCGTGCAGGTCCGCGATGCCGTAGATGGTGCGCTGCGAGGCGGGCGCGGAGTCCTGCACGCGGCGCCAGGTGTGCAGCGCGCCGAGGTAGTTGCCGAGGTGCACGGTGCCGGTCGGCTGTATCATGGAGAAGACGGTGGTGCGGGGGGTGCCCTGGGCAGCGCCCTGGGCAGCGTCCTGGGCAGCGCTGTTGACAGCGGTCGGGTGCGGCTGCGGCTGCGTGGCACTGGGCGCTTCGTGTATTGCGCGCACTGTTCTGTGCAGTGTGCTGCGTGTGCTCAGTGGCAGTGTCTTGGCGCGCAGCATTGTGTGTTGTGTTGCTGTGTGTGTGTGTGTGTGTGTGTGTGTGTGTGTGTGTGGAAGGGGTGTTGTGTGGGGTCGCGTTATATAAGGGTGGTCATGGTGATGGTGTGTGGGTGTGGGTGATGGTGTGTGGGTGTGGGTGATGGTGTGTGGGTGTTGTGTGGGTGTGGGTGTGGGTGTATGTTTTCCACGGTGTGTGGGTGTGTGTTTATCCATGGTGTATGGGTGTGGGTGTGGGTGTGTGGGTTTATCCACGGTGTGTGGGTTTATCCACAGTGCCTGCTTATAGTATTGCTGCAGTGCGGTGCGCGCCGCGCCGTGGGTCCCGCTGCGGTGCTGGGCGGCTATCCCCTCGTTTCTGTCTCGCGTTTCTGTCTCGCGTTTCTGTCCCTGCGGCTGTGCCCTGGCGCTGTGTCCTGTCTGCTAGTGGCGCGGGATTCACTGTGGCTGTGTATCCATTTGTTGCGCTGCACCCGTTGTTCTCGCTGCTCTCGCTGCTCTCGCTGTTCTCGCTGTGGTTTGTTGTGTTCTCGCTGCTTTCGCTGTTCTATTGCGGCGGTGTCCTCGGTGGCGCTGCTTGTGGGGTTGTATAGGTGTGTTTGTACAGCGTTGTGCTTTCGTCTTTGCCGTGGCGTTGATTGTCTTGTCCTACATACTAGTGAAAATGGACAAGATCCCCAATGCGACGTCTTGCTCGTGAAATTGTTGTTTGACTTCAGAGCCACTCCTTGCTTTTGTAATTGTCTACTGTATGTCCGTGCAATCACATACATCCCTCCATCGCACACCTCTTACCTCACGCCCACGTGACTGAAATTTTTATTTTGTATGGTGTCCGCCCCGCGCCGCGCCGTTCCACTCGGCAATTAGTAAGCGTCGCCCTGTACAATGCTCGATGCCCTTATTACATAAAACATGCAATGCATAACTATCGCCTCGTCTACTCTTTTCCCAATGTATTTTTACCCATTTCACTCTCCCAACCAATTTTCACCCCCCCATGTCTATCACCATTGCCAAAGAGATCAAACTACACACAGGCAAGACCTGGGCGCTCGACTACAAGGTTACACCGACGGCGAACCTGCTGGCCGTGGCCTCGGAGGACCGCAAGATCAAGATCCTGGACGTCCAGCCCCAGGCGACGCGCCTCGCGGACGTCCTGGACAGCACCGTGCACCACAAGGCGGTGCGGTCCGTCGCATGGAGGCCCAACACGGACGTCAACACGGCCACCCTCGCCGCGGGGTCCTTCGACAGCACCGTGTCCATCTGGACCAAAGAGCTCGGGATGGCCGCAGATGGCGTGGTGGATGAGATGGACCTCCTGGCCATAATCGAGGGCCACGAGAACGAGGTCAAGTGCGTCGCCTGGTCCCACGACGGCATGCTCCTCGCGACGTGCTCGCGGGACAAGAGCGTGTGGATCTGGGAGACAGACGAGATGGGCGAGGAGTACGAGTGTGTCTCAGTGCTGCAGGAACACGCACAGGACGTGAAGCACGTGGTGTGGCACCCGGCACTGCAGCTGCTCGCCAGCTCGTCGTACGACGACACGGTGCGCGTGTGGAGGGAGTACGACGACGATTGGGAGTGCGCCGCGGTGCTCACGGGGCACGCAGGGACCGTTTGGGCCGCGGATTTCGAACAGTCGGAGGACGCGGGCGACGTCCGCCTGTGCACGTGCAGCGATGACCAGAGTGTCCGCGTGTGGAAGTACATCGAGGACGACGATGAGAATGACGGGCAGCAGGTGTGGGAGTGCCAGACGACTCTGCCATCGGCGCATTCCAGACAGGTGTACAGCGTCGCCTGGAGTAAGAGCAGCGGGTTGATCGCCAGCACGGGTTCCGACGGGGCGGTGGTCGTGTATAAGGAGAGCGCCAGGGGAAGCGGGGACTGGCATGTCGTCGCAAGGCACGAGCTATGCCACGGCGTCTACGAGATTAATATGGTCAAGTGGATTAGCGTCGAGGGGACAGAGTTACTGGCAACGGGCGGCGATGACGGCAGCGTCAAACTATGGAACTTGAAACTGTGAGAGTTTCTCATTGTAGAATATATATATATATACACATCTCGTTACATTCGCATTAATTGTACATATCGCAACATCCGCATAAATTGTGCATATCATAAGCTATTGGGAGAATCCGGCGCATCCCAAGCTATTGGGAGAGTCCGGCACATCCTGCCACTCTCCTTATCGCAATGGTATGATCTGTTGGGGTTTGCAGGACTGGCGACAGAGCGGACACTCTTCCTTCTCGTTGCACCAGTTGCTGATGCATTTCCAGCAATATAGATGACCGCAAGGTGCACAACTAGGGTCCAGCATATCTGAGAGGCACAGTATGCACTGTCGCGACATAGCAGGGATGTAGGGCATTGTATCTTTGTCCGAAAGATCAATGTGTCTGTAGCATTTCTCATCGGGTACACCCTTGATAACAGTCAGTATATCATTAGACTTCTCGCCGTTTGTGCTAGCGGTTGTGGCGCCACTGTATACGTATTGTTTGGCCGTGCTCAATGTGCGTCCCACCAATGGCCCGTACTTTGAAAAGTTCTGCAGCAACAGCACTGCACCCAATACCCTGTATGTGTTGGTGTTCTTGGACTGCATCTGCTTCTCAGCGTTCGTGGGGGAATGACCCATGACATAACGCAATCCTGAGATCCTGTGTGCAAGATCATAGTATGCACCTTTGAAGTAGAAGACTATGAGATTAGCATCCAGCAGAAGGTCTAGTATCTCCCGTATTGGTAGCGGCTCATCGTCTGCAGTTTCATCGCCCCTACGGAGGCACCACTTCAACCACCGTATAGATTTCTGGACAATATATGGACCAAGCGCATAACCTAGGATAAATACCAGTCTTTGGTACCGTTTAGCCAGCCTGTTACTCTTGCGATCAACTATAAACATATCCACGTATTCTTCCCCCAATGTTTTCTTACCAGCAAGCGTCGTTAGCGACAGATATATTAGCTTGGCAGCCGTAGATATGTGTTTCGAATACGTGTTTGTGAATAATTGACCCTTCGTTAGCATGAGAAGCTCCGTCAGCTTCCCTTGAAGGATTGTCTCTATCTGCTCATCCTTTTGCTTCGCCTGAACAATACCAGCAGCGTCTGCCAGCGGAAGGGAATAATCGATTGCAATAGACTCTCCTCTGTCACTATCAGAAGTCATGCCACCTTTGTGTCTCTCTTTACCATGTACTTATCATTGTTTTCCTTTATGTAATCAAGGCGCAGTCATCTTCTAAGCCCTGGTTCACCCGCTGATAGAATTTCTTCCGCACCTCCCAGTCTGGGCGGAGGACACTCAAATTACGCACTAATGTGCCATTCCTTTGACGATGATATATATGAAGGAATAGATAAAACATACAGCACTTTAATCTTAAAACCTAGGTTGAAGATAGGACAAATCAGGGAGGTATTCATTTTGCTAGATATACAGACTACAGTTTTGGCTACTCTTCTATCAGCCCACTTTTTCGACTGCAAGCTACTATTCCTGGAGAACGCAAGTGCCACTTTACCATTTAGAGGTTAGAAAGTATATATATACAAACGTTTAAACCTCACACAAGGAGCCACTCCCTCAACAAGACTGAGAATTACCAATGCCTGAGTCTAATATTTCTGTACACGACCAGGCCAGTGAGTCAGGGGCCGTAGATACGAGCTCACTTCAGGCGGTTGTCTCCCACGGCAATTCTTCCAATATTAACGAAATGGACGAAGGCTCAGACCATGAAAGCAAGGACAATTCATTAGAGAAGGAGGTAGATCCAACGCTACATGCCTATCAGCATGCTTGTCAAGCAGGTGACATCGCTACTGTCAAGAGGCTGGTTGAAACTAAGGCTATAGATATCAAGCAAGACTGGGACCCAAGTGATAAGATCTCGGGACTGCATTGGGCTGCTATTAACAACAGATTAGCCGTTGCTAAGTTTCTGATCTCAGCAGGTGCTGATGTGAATGCTCAGGCGGAGAATTTGCATTCAACACCACTGCATTGGGCTGCACGCTACGGTTATGTCTATATCGTCGATTGCTTGATTATGTTTGGAGCTGATGTAAACATTTCCGACGACCAAGGCTTTAATCTATTACACCTTGCTGTTAATAGCTCCAATATCATGCTTGTAGCATATGTGTTATTCTTTGTCGTTTCTAAGGGTCTTCTAGACATTAATGTTCAAGACCCAAAGGGTAGAACGGCGTTGCTATGGGCAAGTTATCAAGGAGATTCTCTCACCGTTGCATTGCTATTGAAGTTCAGTGCCAACATTAGTCTTCAAGATGAAGGTGGGTTCACCGCATTGCATTGGGGTGTCGTGAAGGGACAGGTCCATGTTATCCAGTATCTGATTCGTGCTGGTGGTGACTTCTTCCAAAAGACAGATAATGACAAGGACTGTTTCAATATCGCGGATGACCTCAACACACAGTTACCTCTAAAAAATGCTCTTAAATCCTGTGGCTTCAAACCAAACGGATACCCAGTCTTCAAACTTTTTGCAGAGTCCAACTATGCAAAATTCACCACCTTTATCGTTCCACTACTGCTAATTGGGTTCGGATTCAACGTGTTCTGTGCAACTAACGTATTCGCCTTTGTGGTTATTATCGCTGTCTTGGGAGTCGTCATAAACCAGTTCTTGCAACGGTTTGTTCTCCCATCGTATATCGGTCCTTCCGACATCAGTGATCCTTTGATTGACTATAATCTTGGTCGGTCTCCATTACTCGCTGGTATTTTCTTCGGAAGTTTATTTTGGGTCACTATTGTCTCGGTATTTATGCTAATACCAAAGGCGTGGAGATATGGCCTACATATTAGCAGTCTGAGTATAGTATTTGTCTTGGTGGCCACATATGTTGTCTTTGCTAAACTAATTAGCAGTGATCCCGGTGTGAAGCCAGCCCAGAGAAACTCACCTGAGGAGGTCAGATCAGCCATTAAAGAGCTCATGGAAATTGGGAAATTTGATACTGAGAACTTCTGTATTGAAACATGGGTCAGGAAGCCATTGAGGAGTAAATATTCTAAATTCTCAAGAGGACTTGTGTCTAGATTTGACCATTTCTGTCCGTGGGTTTATAATGACATCGGCCTTAAGAACCACAAACTTTTTATGTTCTTCATTTTCCTCGTCCAGAGTGGCATATGTTTATTCACCTTCCTCGCGCACAGGAATTTTGAGCAAATCAAAGACAAGATTTCCCAACAAGATGGAAAGACAGTACACTGTGCTATTGGTGGCGATGGAGCATTCTGCTATGGTTATGCCTACGACAAGTTTACCTTCATCACTCTACTATGGTCTCTATTGCAAGGAATGTGGATAATGTTCCTCATTTTCATGCAAACACTGCAAGTTGTAAAAGGTGTGACGAGTTTCGAGTTTAGTCAGCTAGCTAAGGCTGCGAAAAAGGAGGCAACCCGTGGTTCTATACATTCCCACGCCCATGTCGACCACCATTCGTCAGCATCTCCAAATCAAAACTTCAACACTACGCCGGAGGATATGATAAGCTCCACTATGAGCGGTGATGACGGCACAGCTGGCCTCGAAGAGCACGATATCTCACCAATGAACGATAACCCCAACCTCCAGGAAGTCCCTCACATCACCTCAAGCAGTAAAAAGTCAGCACTGAGCTACTGTTTCGGCATCCTAGGACTTGCACAGTGTGTGCGTGTTATGCGTGAGACACTAGGCTTGGACCCTAGTGGGTCCAGTTGTCGCATGGGTCCACCTCGCAATATGAAGATACCTACAAACTACGGATGGAGGCAAAACATCATCGATTTCTGGCTGACGAGTGATATCCAAGCACCTCTGTGGAACCGTATATTTTCAAGTCCTCGAAACTCGTACGCATTACTAAACGGAACGGAAATCGATTATTTCACGCTCTACAAGCTCCCAGCCACCGTAGGCAGAGACAGAACACAAGCGAGTAACGTCACTGCGGATGCTCTAGTCTAGGCTAGTCTGCCCTAGCGAAAATTGGAGAATAATCATTTCTCCGCTCTTCCGCTCTCTCTCCGCTTCGTCTGTGTCTCTGTGTCTCTCTACGTCACCCAGTCCAGTCATCCAAACATACTAATATGGGAGGTGCAAGAAACCGGGAGGCACATCAGCATTATATCATTTCTGAAACAAAAGCACCAATAATACAAAAACAAGCAACTTAAAGAAAAAGTGGTCTGATAAAATCGTGCTCGAGCGAAAACGTCAACTTCACAGAGGACAATATCCTATAGTATTACCGTCTATTATTTTCTATCAGTCTTGCAAGATAACGTGCCGGCCTCTTCTTTTCCGGCGCTTTACCTCAGTGCGTCGCACGTCTACCAATGCTCCCTAGGCCGCTGTGGCTAACAAGCCCCTGTACAACCTCCCAGAAACTAGGGTGGGGGTAGTCTATGTTCGCCGGCAACTGGTTCGACAAAAGCGGGAAACGTGTATGTGCGTGTTGGAATCAACCCGTCGTCTCCCTGTGGCATTAAAACTACGCCCCCCACAGACAAGGTCGCACAAGTGGAGAATTGCCAACCAACCAACAAGTTGTGACCTCAGAACACGGCGTAGAATGTCTGCCTCCGGGCGCGCTAGCGACAACAACGAAAAACGGCCGCCTAGCTCATTTTAACACGGGTGATCGGGCCGTCCGTGCGCTTTTTTCTGTGGATTTGCCGATCCTACGTAATGTCACTGAACTGAAAAGACTATTAAGCTTTAGTCAGCTGCGCCCATGTCTAAGCCATTTTGGTTGGCGCTGGAAATAATACGGAGGTGGGGGTGGTACTGGTATTTCTCTGTTCTTTAGAGGAGTAAGCGCACCGCGCTGCTGTACTGTTTGGAGACAAAAGGAGAAAATGGGTTGCGCTCGTGCTCGTGCTCGTGCTCGTTTGCGTGTGTTCACGCGCACCTGTGCTCCCGTGGACTTGCTCCTTTGCACGCCGCCCTGTCCGCCCTTTTACTCTAAGCCCACATATACACCGTAGGAGTAGTCAAGACCGGAAGCGAAGGCGAGCCTGTGGATTACTCCTAGTGTATTTCTCCGTTTTCCCTCAATTGCAGAGTATTCTATTGTTCGCCTGCTGTACCTGATCAGTGTAGCAGGAGGGGGAGATGCCGGTGGGAGGCGACGAGTGACCTCCTCCGCCGAATGCTGCTCTAGCCTGTTTTACTGTGAAAATGCAAGAGAGAAAAAATCTACAGAATCTAGCGAATGAAGACGGCCTTGGGGAGAACGCGGAGCACTCATTTTTGTTGTGTTTTTTCTCATGGCCTAGTCGTAGTAAGACTAGCACGCAAATCAGACCAGTTTTCTTTTTTTATTTATTTACTTACTTGTTTATTTTGCTTGGTTAAGCTCTTCCTATTGTTGTGCGTATACAATTTTTTTTCTCACGGCCATTTATGCCTCGGGCACACTGTGGCACACTTATAGTCGCGTCCTAAGTATTTGGTTGTTGCTTATTTAACTTTACCGTATGCTCACCAGTAGTAGTACTGCATGTTCTGTGAGATATAGCAACAAATTTCTTTTCTCCCTCTCCTCCTCCCTTCGGTTTACATTACATCTCAACACAAGCAAAACAGAACACTTTTTTTTCTTCAGTGTTACTGCTTTCCTTCTTGATGATGCTCTCCTATCCGTACACTCTGCATTAACTGCATTATTTTCAGTGTGTGTGAATCAAACGGCCCCGCTTCGGATTTGTGCCATTGCGCATAGATTACCAAGACGGATGGGATGGAAATGCACAGACTCTTTAGGGCTCTAACGTTTTTTTTTCTTTCATCTCCCTTTCTCTCCTTCGTCTCTTGTGTGGCGGATGGAGAGACCCAATTTCTCCAAAAGGAGGAAGACGCGGATAAACACAAACACTTAGAGGAAGCTATACTGCGCAGTGCTGTGTATCCGCGTCTATGTACGTGTCTAGAACCTCCTAGCCTCCTCTCGTCCCCCGTTCTGTAGCAAATCTTTGCGTGTATTTTTTTTTTCGTCTTGCCGGTCCTAGTTCGACAGTCGGGATTCCCACACCTGTGTGCATCGATCTCTCTTTTTTCTCATATCTTTAATCAATTGATTCTCCCCAATGTGTGTTTGGAGGGGTTGACCACTATTGTGTTCTGATTTTCTTGTCTCACAATGAACCAATAGCTTATTAACGTTAACCTTTCTCCTGTCTAAAAACATTACCCAAACTTTATTTATCTCCTCCATCCTTTTCTTGCTTTTACAGTATTTATTTCACCTCTCGTTTTTTCATTTATATTATGTTAGCCTTTAGCCTTACTCTTTCCCAAATTTTGTCTTGATTTTGATTCTGGTCAATAGCATATGGCGTACATACAGCAGCAACGAGTAACTGTACATCAATCAACCTAATTATCTCGACCATTTCGGTTTCTTTTAACCCCCAATTTGATACAGTGGGTTCTCGTGTTAATATCAGTAAGCAACATAAAACACCAAACCCGAGTTATTCCCAGCCTACTGCCAGTTCAGCCATCCAGCAAGCGTAAGTTCCATCAGTCTGCCGAGTGCAGCGCCCTCCCCTCAGACGCCAATTCCAAATACCTGACTACCTACATCCTTCCTCGATTGGTCAGGTTACGCACACAAATCACAATATTCCTCTAATGAAATGACCAAGAGGAATAATTCCTTCTCTGAAGAAGAATATTATGGTACCCCAGAGCCGCATAGAAATATCCCATACGGGTATGCATTGATTCCACAACAGCAATCTCAGCAACAGCAGCAACAGCAACAGCAACAACAGCCATCCGGTATGGATCAACAGCAGCAGCAGCAGCAGCAACGACAAATATTCGGTATCCGTCAACCACAACAACAGCCCCAACAACAATTGCCAATGGGAACTATGTCCCATGTGCCAAAAGGAGCATCGATTTACCATCATATGCAGGAAATACCTGGTCCAATAAACAGCATACCGCCACAGCAATTGAGCATGTACCAGCGCCAGACGCCGACGCCATTCCCAGTGCAGGAGCAGAAACCAATGTACATGCAGCCAATGATGCACCAGGTCGACCCTAACGTTCAGGGACAACCGCCGCCGGGGACCCAAATATACAACCCCGCAGCAGCAATGACGATGTATCCACCACAGCCCCAACAGCAGCAGCAGCAGCAGCAGCAGCAGCAGCAGCAAGCACAGCAACAAATGCAACATCAATCGCCGCCACCGCCACCGTCACAACAACAATTTCAGAACAATGGCGTCAACGGTGGGAATGTGATGGGCGTCAACCGAATGCCCATGCCTCCTTACGGTATACCCATGGCTGAATACGTCGTCGAAGAGGAAAATATGGACCTCAACAGAGAACAAATGCAGGCATTCATCAACGGTAACGGTAACGGAAACGGCGGTAACGGTAGTGCCATCAACAACATAAATCCAGCGGCCCTGGGTGGCGGCTTAACCAATATTCCTAACACAAAGTTGTTACGCAACACAAAACGAGCAGTGCAGAACCGTAACGCCCAGAAGGCCTTCCGATTGAGGAAGGAGCGGTACATCAAGTTACTGGAGAACAAGTCGCGCAAATTCGATGAGCTCATGAAGGATGTGCAGCGCCTCAAAACTGAGAACCTCAGCCTGAAGAACAGGATCTGGGAGCTCGAAGACAAATTGAAGGTTCTGACAGCCAGCAACAGCCCGAAGAACGACAAGCGACCCAAACCAACCTTACCAGAAACAAACCCACAGCCTTAAATGACACAACGTTTTCCATGCCTTTTCGAGCACCCTCCGCTCAATAACGGCCGGCAACCCGCACCACTGCACATTACCTCACTCCTATCCACAGGATACTAAAAATAAAAAACGAAGAAAACATTATGTTGTAGTGTGCCATGCATATTCCATAACCAAACCAGGGTTTCTCTCCTCCTCACCGGAGGAAGCAGCGCCCGCTTCCATCCACCATTAATCTCCCAAAAACCTACATACAAACACACATACACATACACATACACATACACATACACATACACATTCACATACACACATACATACACGTACTGCTGGTTCAATTCGAACCACCGAAATCATTTGTACATCCCAAATTACTAAATAAGCGGCCTCTCTCTTCCTATCGCCCTTGTTGATTGTTCCCGTGACGTCTATTACGTACTCAGCCCACGTGACGTCTATTACGTACTCAGCCCAATTGACTATGTGTCGGTCCTTTTCCCTTCGCCCTTTTCCCTTCGCCGTTTGCAAGGGAAAAAAACAGGGACGTCAGGCTTCCTCAAAGCGGAAACCGCCAGGCGCAAGGGGCAGCCCCAAGGGATCTGGAAGGTTCTGGAAAGGACAGCTTACGGAATCGCCCCCTTGGAAAACTCCGGACGTTTATATATAAGGGGGGTGATGGCGTTACACATTTTGACACTTCTCGGAGATTTGGGGATTTGTGTTTCTGTAAGTTGGGAGAAGCACAAATTGACCCTACGCTTTTCAGACAGAGATGTTGAGAGGTGTATCGCTACGCGCTGCGTGTGCGCAGAAGGTAAGTCGGAGAGCTGCTATAGGTGGTATTAATTCGGTATTGCAAGTTAAAGGTGTTTGTGCTGGTGTGGGTTTCCCCTCTGGTAGAGGTGTTTCCACTGTGAGTGGTGCTTCATCAGTTGGTTCCAATTCTCTCACCTTGGCTGGAAGAGGTGGGCCGAATCCGCGACTGCTTGTGCAGCCATATAACGGGCTGTCCCGCTATTCGCAGCCATTTTCCAGAAACTATGTGCAGATTCGCACTGATCCCAACAAGAAAACGTTTCTTGACCAGTACGGTACTAATTTGACAGCTCTGGCTAAAGAGGGTAAGCTGGACCCGATTATTGGCAGGGATGAGGAGATTTCAAGGGCTATCCAAATTCTCTCGCGTAGAACAAAGAACAACCCAATCATTATTGGTAGAGCAGGTGTTGGTAAGACGTCCTTGGTAGAGGGTCTGGCACAGCGTATTGTTAATGAAGAGGTTCCAGAGTCGCTGAGGGGTAAGCAGCTGTACAATCTGGAGTTGAGTTCCCTTGTCGCCGGTGCAAAGTACAAAGGTGAGTTCGAGGAGAGGCTGAAGGGTGTCCTGGACGATGTCGATGAGACAGTTATCATGTTCATCGATGAGGTTCACATGCTGCTTGGTCTAGGTGGCTCCGGGCAAGGGTCCATGGACGCATCCAACATCCTGAAACCTAAATTGGCAAAGGGTCTGAGATGCATCTCCGCTACAACACTCGATGAATACAAGATTATTGAGAAGGACCCTGCTTTAACGAGAAGGTTCCAGCCAATTATTCTGAGTGAACCAACTGTAGCTGATACCATTTCCATCCTGAGAGGTCTAAAGGAAAGGTACGAAGTTCACCATGGTGTCCGTATTACGGACGCTGCGTTGGTGTCAGCCTCAGTTCTATCGAATAGATACATTAACGACAGGTTCCTGCCGGACAAGGCCATTGATCTGGTTGATGAAGCTTGTGCAGTGTTAAGATTGCAGCACGAGTCTAAACCTGACGAGATTCAGAAACTTGACCGCCACATCATGAGGATCCAGATCGAATTGGAGTCATTGAAGAAAGAAACAGATCCTGTTTCTGTGGAGAGAAGAGAGTCTCTGCAGAAGGAGTTGGACACGGATAATGAGGAGCTGTCGAGATTGACAAAGATTTGGGATGCTGAAAAGGAAGAGATCGACTCTATCAAGAATGCCAAGGCTAATTTAGAAAAGGCAAAGATTGAGTTGGAGCAGTCCCAGAGGAATGGTGACTACAGACGTGCTTCAGAACTGCGTTTCGCAAAGATTCCGGAACTTGAGAAGAAGATCGAGATGGCCAACAAGAGAGACAGTAACGGTAACATTGTCACTGAGACAATGCTTCACGACTCTGTCACCTCAGATGATATCTCAAAGGTTGTCGCAAGGATGACTGGTATCCCAACTGAGACTGTGTTAAAGGGCGACAAAGATCGCCTGCTCTTCATGGAAGACTCGCTCAAGAGGAGAGTTGTTGGACAGGATGAGGCTATAAAAGCAATTGCAGAGGCTGTCAGACTACAGCGTGCTGGCTTAACAAGCGAAAAGAGACCTATTGCCAGTTTCATGTTTCTCGGTCCAACCGGTACAGGTAAGACTGAATTAACTAAGGCACTAGCTCAATTTTTGTTTGATAATGAGTCTAATGTTATCAGATTTGACATGTCTGAGTTCCAAGAGAAGCACACAGTGTCTAGATTAATAGGTGCACCTCCCGGTTATGTTTTGAGTGAATCTGGTGGTCAACTGACGGAAGCTGTTAGAAGATCGCCATACTCGGTAGTTCTATTTGACGAGTTTGAAAAGGCTCATCCAGATGTTTCCAAGTTACTACTACAGGTCCTTGACGAAGGTAAGCTGACCGACTCATTGGGTCACCCAGTTGATTTCCGCAATACTATCATTGTCATGACATCCAACATTGGACAGGATATTTTACTATCTGAGAAGCCAACTGCTGGTGAAGAGGACTCAGGGAAAATCAATCCAAAAATAAAGGAGGAGGTAATCGAGGAGATGAAGAGACATTACCCACCTGAGTTCATTAACCGTATCGATGATATTCTCGTGTTTAACAGGTTATCAAAGACAGTCTTAAGATCAATTGTCGATATCAGAATTGATGAAATTCAAGAAAGGTTGAACGAAAAGAGGATGAAGCTGGACCTTACTGTGGAGGCCAAGGACTGGTTAACAGATCATGGATACGACCCATTCTATGGTGCTAGACCACTGAACAGACTGATTCACAAAGAGATTTTGAATTCAATGGCAACATACCTCTTAAAGGGTCAGTTAAGGTCGGGCGAGACTGTCAAGGTTGCTGTTGAAGGAAAGGAACTAGTCGTGCAACCAAACCATGCAGAGGGTGAGGTTATTGAACCAGAACAAGAAAAATGAATAGGCTACACAGCAAATACCGAGCCTTTCATAACTTAAATATATTAGATATTCTAAATACATGGATGTAAATACAAAACAAGAAAATGATTTTATTAAATTTTACATGTGCTTTAATGTGGAATATTGCAGGTACGATGACTCTAGGGTAGTAGTTCAGTTAATTATCTAGATGATTCCATAACTGCGTACATATTACTAACTCGATATAACTGTAGCAGCTTGATGGTTTCGAATTATTTCTTTATTTATTGCATTTGAGGGAAATATCCACGTCTCAAAAAGTAGAACGGATGGTCTTTGACAAAACCAAAATATCTTTCCTCGAAATAGTGATGACGTTTGGTAAGATGATGCCTGGGTCCTCATTCGGCCTTCTGGGAAGGAGTCCTCATCGCCGCAATATTTTCACCCGCGCTTTTCTATATTAAACCAACTGCGATGAGCGCTGCAAAAGATTTACACTCACATATGCCACCAAGACCACAGGTTATATAAGAAGGCTGCCTAATAACCCAGAATACCATGGACGAATTCAACGAAGAGACAACTAATTTCATTTCTTGGCTAGTTAAATCTGCCGATGTCAAAATATCTCCAAAGATAGAGGTTCTCGATCTGAGGCATCTGCATGAAGGAAGGGCTGTTGTTGCGAAGGAGCCTATTGCACAGGACGAGGTACTCTTTGAGATTCCATATAAATCATTGATCAATATTGAAACATCTCAAATCATTAAAGATTTCCCTAGTATATCGGAGAAACTTAAAGAACTGGGTCAATGGAATGGCCTGATTGTGTGTCTATTGTATGAATGGGAAGTGCTAGGCGAGAGAAGTATGTGGTGGCCATACCTTAAGGTCCTGCCAACATCTGCAAGTCTCAGTGGATTGATGTATTGGTCGGATGAGGAACTAGAATCGTTGAAACCATCCCTTGTACTAGAGAGAATTGGTAAAGAAGGTGCAAGACAAATGTATGACACAATTGTCAGGTTTTTCGGTGAGAATAATATGCAGGATGTGATAAAGAATGTAAAATGGGAAGGCTTCCTACGCGTTGCAAGCACCATTATGTCATATTCTTTCGATGTCGAGATTGTGAAACCTTCGGATGAGGAAGACGAACTTGAGGAAGAGGAGGACGACTCTGGCGAGTCCCTGAAGTCAATGGTACCATTTGCTGATACATTGAATGCTGATACACATAAATGCAATGCGCATCTGGAGTATGATACCAACGGGCTGAAAATGTGTGCCATAAAACCTATTGAAAAGAATGGTCAAGTATACAACATATATGGTGAGCATCCTAATTCCGAAATTCTGAGAAGATACGGCTACGTGGAAGTGGATGGGTCTGCCTACGACTTTGGTGAAGTGTTATTGAGCAACATAAAAAAGAGTCTAGAGGACAAATTCGGTCTAGATGATACGTTTATCGAAACAATGTTAGATGTATTGAGGGATGAAGAAACTATTGAGATGTATTTTGAAGATGAAGAGATTGTATTGGATTCTTATGACTGTTACATTTCGGGAGAAATCCTAACGGAATTAGTCTTATTCCTACAGATCGTAACCACCTTCTGCTCTATCCCAGGTATTCAGGACATCGCTGCTGATGAGAGGAAGAGGACGCTACTGAGGGTTGTCAAGAAATGCTTGCAACTTGTCGAGGGCCAGCGTGTCACTAGTAACTGCTGTGATGTCTGGAAGTCTGCTGTCGCTAACAGGTTGGCAGAATATCCAAAAGATATTCTGAATTCAAAAATGGAAATCGATGATAATAGTTCAACTAGTGTCATTAGAAAGTCGATGGCACAAATTGTTTTAAGATCTGAATGCCAGTCATTAACGAAATGTATGGATTCTATCGACCAGCAATATCAGACCATTAGTGATCAAAAACTTTTGAACAATATTCTGAAAAGAAAGATTGAACCTCAAGAAAAAGGCCAGACTAGCAACACAAAGAGACAAAAGAAATAAAAGATTCGATATTCTCGTATATACTTTCTGAATTTATATGATGGCGAATATGTGATTTTTGTAAGTAATATAGTATATTTAAGAATTATTATTTAACGCTGTAAACGGACGCAGAAGACGCGAAATGTGATTTCTTGTTTAAGCCGAGGGGAAAAATAAACCAAAGGTACCATTACAGGAGCTGACATCAGCGATCACCTCCGAATAAAACAGAATATCCCTTTACCCAAAACAATTGGGAAGCGTGAACAGATTTACAGTTCTGGAAAAGGGTATTGTTCACACTAAACTAGTCGTCGTATTGCTGCCTATATGGACTCGGTAACGAACTTCTTCTGGAATGAAGATGGTACTAATGGACATGTGAGGACATCACCAAACAATGGGAACTCTGGTCCAGTACCTAAGATGAAAGAAGTCGATAAATCCAGCCCTACATCTAACAAAAATAACAGTCCAAATAAAAAGACAGGTACGATTTCAAATACAGAGATCAACTCCAAGAAGGATGCTGATGTTACTAAAGGAAAGAGACTCGGGGCCAACAGCGTTGTTGATGGTATTAAAGATCCATCATCTAGTTTACAACAGATGATGACAGATACTCTAGTAGAAAAGATTATTAAGATGGCATTACCTCCGACATCTGATTATTCCCGAGTGAATATCGAGGAGCGAACAGTTTATAGCAAGACGAGACCTAGTATGTCGGTTCAGGTCATGAGTAACAATTTTATCCAAATGAATTCACGACTGAGCATACCATTCATAATGATAAATGAAGTAATACGGCTCATGAGTTGGGAAAATATACCATACACTTTGTCTGTACTGTTGATTATCACATTTACGATACTGAAGCCATTAGTAGCTATGACGGCGGGGCCCTTATTCTATATCCTGTTTGGAATTATGGTTCCTAAATACATGTATGTGCATAAACCAAACATAATTGAGGGACTTAAGTGTAATAACACTCCAGCACAAGGACCATCTTTAAGAAAGCCGGTTGTACCTGAACCAGTGCCCGAGCTCAGCCAAGAATTTGTCTTGAATTTGACAGATCTACAAAACCACATGTTACTATACGTATGGCTTTACGATGGTATTAATGCATTTTTGGGAACATTTGCATATTTTGTGAATGAGCAAATATCATGCCTAGTGTTTGTTCTACTCCTATTTGTTGCACTAGTGAACTTGCTTTACATTGAAGATATCGTCAACTGGATACCCTTAAAGTTTATAGGTGTCCTATCAGTGTGGGCATTTGTAATTATGATGCATCCCAAAAATAGAGAACTATTCTTAAAGAACCTTCATTCGGAAGATACGAGACTTCGCTTACTAACACTTGTCTCATCTTATGAGTCATTTATAAACCAACATTTGCGTTATGTGGAAGCCAAGGAAATTAAAATGGTTTCGATTTACGAGATCCAAAAATACAGGGAGAAGTATAAGGAATGGAGAACAGTGGGGTTTTCTACAGACGACTACTGCCTTTTCTCAGATTTGCGCATTAAAGAACAGGACATATCTGAACACTGTGCGAAGCAATTAGATGATGTTTTACCTCCTGTCGACTGGGAGTGGCGTCAGGGCTCGTCTTGGGTTTTAGATTTAAACCCTCAGGAATGGGTAGAAGACAATTTCATCCAAAATATTGAAATAGACACAGAAACCAAATGGGTCTATGATGTTGATTTTGATGGATTTAGAGGCAAATACAGACGTAGAATGTGGAACAACTCTGTCACTAGAATTGTTGAAGAAAATAAAGATCCATCGCAAACAAATGCAGATGATGAAGACAGTTCTCAAATTTTAGAAGTTGTTGTTAACCCACTGAGGGAGGATATAGCAAATCACAGCTCCGCTTTCCATGGTGTTGCGAGAGGATCTCTCGCCGGTGCTCAAAATACCAGCATGATGTCTGAAGATGTGGACTTTAATGACCCTGCTAACAAGAATGAAAAAGGTGAGAACGATGGTTCATTTAACGGGATAGATGACATGGTAGATATCTTAAATACTGCAGTGTAACAGTTTCGGATACTCGAAATGATGCTATGCCTGTCTCGGCGATTATGACTACATGATATATAAAATAAATAATTTGGCTACATATATCGATGTTCCAACACAATAACCTACTTTTTCATGAAGTTCTCTAATGTGAGGGATGCAAGGGGTGAGGAGCTTTTGCTTTTTTGTTCCTTCTTCTTCGTTGATAAAAGGTTTGTCAGTGAGTTTTGTTTCCTTTTCTTCAGTCTATCCTTAGCTGTGCTCTTTACGACTTTCTTTTGTAATATCTTATTTCCAGTTGATTCCTTATCTTCTGGGAGTAATTGTGGAGACTTTTGCTTTATCTTGACACTGGGGAACGATGCTTCATGTTCACAGTTTAGGCACTTAAATCGTACCATCTCCTCATTTGACGATGCAGTTTGGTCTACACTAATTTCGGTATTTAGTAGCGGGACATGCACAGAACCACATTTGCCGCAGAATTTGGTATCTGGATCTGTAATATCCTTCGGAAGAGTAAGATCATATCGCTTTACTCCATTGTAAAAATTCGATAAGTATAACCCTGCCAAAGCTGGCGTTTTGAGGGTCGGCATAACATGGAGAAGGTTGTACTTTTGTTGCAAATGCCTGTCTCTAAATTTTTCCTTTTGGTTACGGTTCATGGTTGATTGTGGTTCGTTATCTCTTTTATTGTAGTAGTATGTAGCTCAGTATAGATTTCAAGATGAAATTTTTTTTTCTTTTTTTAAAATAGCGATGAGAAGCGCAGAAATGCGACTATTGATGGTCTTGATCGATAAATAATAATATATTAAAAATACGTTAGGGATGGGCATAAAGTAGTATACAGTATTAGAATATACATTCAGATACCTCTACATGATTCCGATTATACAGTTATGTGTTGGGCGTAACATAATCATAATTTACACATCATTACAACCCTTTTGCATAAAAACGGACGAAACAAATGCTTCTTTTCAGTATTAGAACTATGCATTCTGACTGTTGATAGCCAACTCCATAATCAGTCTGGTGGTCATATGCAGGAATGGATAAGCTGAGAACGTACTTATCTCATCTTCAGATGCGTTTGAATTAGAAGCGTCATCCGAATCGACTGGCTCCCATCCATCAAACTTAAAGTCCGCTAGGTAGTTATTAGTTTCTATCTGAAATAATTGAATAACAATCTTCATCATGTTTGGAATTTTCTTGTTCTTGTCCTCGATATTATGATCGTATCTCCACCTAACTCTAATAGTCCATAAATCATCCTCAGAAGGTTTAGCCCACTCAGCGCCCAGATTCTTCAATGCAATATAGATTTCACCCATAACATCCAATGGGTAGGATCTAGACCTAATTCCGAAATGCCATCTAGTTTTCGATTTCTTGGTGGTTAATGGGGATATCTTATCCACAGAGAGACCATGTTCAATCATATTAGCCCTGTGTATCTGCGGTAAGGATGTTGGAAGGATTGCAATCGTTGATTTTTCCTCATTTGTATTGTAATAGACGGAGTCAAAAACAGGTGTCTTTAAACCATTCGTTGGTGTGGTAGCCGAAGTCGCTGCAATACCTTGATTCGTAGCTGAACCAGTTGAGTCGATAGTCGTTCTGTTGTTACCGTTACTCATGTTGTCAGCAGATGCAGAACCAGAGCTATTGCCGCTATGCTCAAGTGGAGATGGTGCCAGGAAATCTTGCAGATTTTCGTTACCGATCGAATCTTGCTTAACCTTCAGCTCGTTCAGCGTTGATCTATTCTCCTTAATCAGGAGGTATGCATCCTTGATCTCGTTAATTTGAGGATTATCGGTTGTTTGAGACGTCAGTGCCTCGTATATTTCATCGTGTTCGTAACCCATTGTACGTGACAAGATTTGAACTAGAGATTCGTCGACTTGGTCATTAGTTAGAACAAGAACATTGTTGTCTGTGTACTCGCTATTCTCGGTCTTGGATTTAGTTTTGTTGGTGCTGTTTTCTGGCTCGTTGATAACCTTTAGGTAATCTGGAATGTTCACCTTGAACCAATCATCTTGTATGATTTCTTGGATTGTAATTCTATTCAGTGGGTTCACAATTAGCATGCGCTTGATCAGGGATGAAGCCCCTTCAGACAGAAACTTTGGAAGTGTGTAAATACCGTTGCTGATGTTCTTGAACAAAACAGGGATAGAGTCATCATCGAAGGGCAGACGACGACATAACATGACATAAAGAATGACACCACATGACCACACATCGACTTCAGGACCAGCGTATAATTTTCCGCTAATAACCTCTGGTGCAGCGTAATTTGGAGAGCCACACGAGGTCTTTAGGAAGTTACCATCTGTCATAATGTTCGACAGACCAAAATCTGCAATTTTAACATTCAGGTGCTCATCTAGCAGCAGATTTTCCGGTTTCAAGTCTCTGTGAACAATCTTGTGTCTATGGCAGTAGTCAACGGCTGAGATGATCTGCTGGAAAAATCTTCTAGCTTCATCCTCCGTCATCTTATCACGCTGAACAATATAATCAAACAGTTCATCGTTGGCGTATTCTATAACCATAACGATCTCGTTGGGCGAAGAGATAACATCGTACAATTTAATGATATGAGGGTGTCTCAGCAGACGCAAGTAAGCAATTTCACGCTCGATACGCCCCTTCATGTCGTTCTTTGTCAATAACTTTTTGTTGATAATCTTTAGTGCAACCTTCTGGCCTGTAGTAATGTGGTATGCCAGTTTAACTTTACCAAAGGAACCCTCACCCAGGGTTTTCACGATTTGGTAGTTACCAATCCTAGAACCATCAGAAAGTAGGGTGGTTTTACCATGAGAATGAGAGTGTGAGTGTGTATGGTGGTGGCGAGAATGTCTCTCTTGACCGCCGTCCATTATGATAACTGTTTTATGGGATAGCTAATGTTGGCGTTTTGTCTATTCTAACCTCGCAACTTTTGAACAGGGGAGTTCCTCAGAAATGAAAGGATTTGATGTATTCGGAAAAGATATGAGAGTTTAAAAAGTAGTAAACCTATAAGAAAACAACTCTTGCTGGTATGCTTGAACAATTACTCTTGCTGGTATACCAACACCCGTTACTCGTGGGAGTCACTTCTTAAGTGATCTACTACCAACGTAACATTAATTTCTGCTGGGATTTGCTAATTCGGGCCTACGTGCATATTGTTTACTAGGAGGTGCTTCGGTGGCAGCGACAAAGCTCGCATATCACTACTAACGATGAGTGGTTTCGGCCCAGCGGAAATCCTAGTCACTATATACGTAAAGGGGAGACCAAATAAGCTCGTTATTTGAAGGGTGAGTTACCTACAACTTTGTTGGGAAGAGGCGTCAGTATATGTATGTTTGGGAGGGTAGGTGAGTATTTGGAAAATCCATTTTTATCTGTTTTGAAATATTGTTTTTTTATATATATATATATTTGGGAAATTATTATTTAGTACCTCTTTCCATATTTCATAATCCTTCATAACAAGAGGTTTCAATAAACAAAAATGAATTAGTGATAATTTGTTAGGGTGGGATATTTTAACAATATTTATTTAAGCTTGCTGATTTAACAGGTATTGTTGCTGAACTTCTCTTTTTTTAGTGATATTAGTGCGCAACAAGGTTAATTTTTTTTTAATTTGGAGCAGATAGTACCTCTTCAGTTAGTGGATCCCACGACAATACTTCAGGAGTGGAGTGGGAAATACCTTGTTACGATTGCCTGCAACGAAAAAAAAAGTGACATAGACCATATGTATCCCTGTGTAGTAAATTATGTCGAAAATAATATTTGCTTGAATTGACCTTATATGAGGTGTGGACGAACCGGTGGTTAAATCAGTACACTTTACCAACTCGAAAATCATTAAATGAGACCAAATATAAGGGGAGAGGTTACCCCTTCTTAATAACATGATTTTTTATATTTGCTATAGGGGAATCATTACCTATTGGAATAAGCTGAACATCTCTAACATTCTCTCTTTTATCTTTGGCAATTTTGGAAACAAGCGGATTTTTTTAAATAAAAATAGTAAACCACATCGATACCACAATATATGAGTTTACACCGCCTGGAAATATATAAATAATTCCCCTAAATTAACACTTTCGCATATTATAATTCCCCTAAATGAATCCTCTGACACAGCACGACTATATCACGATATACGAGGTGAATACGATTTGGCGATGGTTTTGTTTTTGCCCGACGGCTTGTCGGCTGAACACGAACCACTGGTTATTCAAAAAATATACGCAAACTGGATAAACAATGAACCCTTCGATTCAATATAAGGGTAAGAAAGGCCAACAGCCATATTATTTAAGCGCCAATTGTCTACGACCAGCTACGGAGGAATATTGGAAGGAATTTGTCACTAGTAGAGACCGTATTTTACAGTTTATTTTTGCATTTCTTCGTGTTATTTGCCTTATTTATCCACTGGACACCACTTCATTGATAAAACGGAAAACACCTCCTCTATTGTAAATACTAGCATTGAATAAAGGCAAAGGATCATTTAAAACTATCTTCAAGTGATTTTTTTAAATTCTTAATAACCTTTCACCGAGATATTCCAAGGTCTCATTTACTTATTCGATACAAAGAATAATTTCATAACGTGTTACACGATATCTATTGTTCACTTTTAACCTCTCACATCGAATACTATTTCAGGAGTTACACACTCACCAACTAGAAAACCTAACACACCACAGAATTAAGTATGGATCTTTTCAATCTCGGTGATGGAAATTCACCAGATGAGAATAACTTAGACCAATTCCCAAACAACGACTTCGACCTAACAGGTGAGGATACTCCAGATATTGCCATGGATGGTGCAGAGAACAGCCCCAACGAAACCGATAAGCCGCTAGAAGTCGGTAATGATGATCTTGATGATATGTTCGAGGAGCGTCCGGAACAAACGACTGAGAAACAAGAATCGGAAGACCAAGAATCGGAAGATCAAGAGGCTAAGGCGGACGAAAACACAGGTTCAACTTCAATTTCAGATCATGCGATCCCATCCAATATGGATTCTACATCTACTATAGAACCTATCACCACAATAGATTCCGCAAAAGAATCTACAAATGAGCCAAAAGATAATACTTCAAGTAGTGCCTCACCATCCCATGACATTACACAGGATGCTATTGGTGATACACCTGCAGTTACCACAATTGATGAAACGCCCTCTGTAGCAAGAGAACAAGACAATTCGGAAAATGGTAATGCTGATAATGGAAATGCCGATAACGGAAACGCTGATAACGACAGTATTACCAACTCTGGGATGTCGTCCAGTAAGGAAGTTTCCCCTGATAATGACACAGAAAGCAAAGACGTTGAAATGGAGGACGAGGAAGAGGGGGACAATTTTGATACAGAGGGTAAGAGTAATGATGGCGATGATGAAGATATGGATAGCCCAAGTATCCCCAACACTAACCACAATAGCCATGGAATCACTGAAGGAATGACTGTTATGACAGTAGATGGTCATCATGGCGACAGCAATACAATCAATCCTTCATTGAATGGCGAAGATGTGGAGACTAGTAATGTGGTTACTACTCATAATGACAACTTGACGCTGGGCACAGAGGGTGAAGTTGAAGAGGATGCCGACAGTTCATTGAACGATGAGAATGATGAAGAGGAAAACCACAGAGAAAAAAGTACAGACTTTGAAACATCTCCCTCGGTAGCTATCAATGACTCAGAAGCTTTAAGCCCCGAACGTTCAAACGAACAAATTGGAGCTAACACCGATACGACCTCGCCTCAATCAATCCACGACGAAACACATGTGCCTGAGAATACAACACAGGGTAGTAATAATCAAGGCGTAGATGAGAAGGAACCCAATATCAAAGATTCAATAGATACTATATCATCTACGGTGCCGACCGAATCAGATAGACAAGGTAATACCAATGAAATAGCCAAGGCTACAGAAGGTAATATAGAAGAACCTAAAACTGTGATGGAGAATAACAAAACCAATGAGGAAGAAGGTCGTGCTAAGGAAAGTCTCGTCCTGGAAGATGATATAATAATACCACAGACTCATGAAATAGTGATACCAAGCTATGTTTCGTGGTTTAATTTAAAAAAGATTCATCACATAGAGAGAAAATCTCTCCCAGAATTCTTCACGAACAGGATTGCTTCCAAAACACCCGAAATTTACATCAAATATAGAAACTTCATGGTGAACTCCTACAGGCTTAACCCAAATGAGTATTTTAGTGTAACATCTGCTAGAAGAAACTTATCCGGGGATGCTGCATCGATATTTAGAATCCACAAATTCCTGATGAAATGGGGTCTAATAAATTACCAAGTAGGAGCTCAGAAGCTTCCAAAGACTGTTGAGCCTCCTTACACAGGTGAATTTTCTACAAAACATGATGCTCCTAGAGGTATTTTCCCATTTGAAAGCTACAAACCCTCTGTTCAGCTTCCAGACATGGCAAAATTGAAAAAGATGATGGACACAAATGATGACAAAAGTACATTGTACAAGTATCTAACACAAGAGAGGAAACGTTCTCTGGAAGAACACGAAAATGATAGCAACCAAATGGATGCTATCTCAAAGGAGAACCCCACAACGGAGGCAGACACGACCTCACCTGTTCAGCATCCTGTTAAAAGACCAAAGATTCTTGACAATGTTAGTTTGTCTTCTGATAAAATAAAATGGACACGGGAGGACCTCAAGAAATTATTATTCGGTATACAAACACATGGTTCTGATTGGTACAAGGTAGCTAAGCACGTTGGGACGAAAACACCAGAGCAATGCATTCTAAGATTTCTCCAACTTCCTATTGAAGATAAATTTCTTTACCAGGACACGAGAAAGTTGCCTACAGGCCAATCAAAAAACGGAAAAGACTCCGTTGTAAACGTAAGCGAACTTGGACCTCTAAAATTCGCACCTCACCTACCCTTCTCTAAGAGTGAGAACCCCGTATTATCCACGATTGCGTTCTTAGTTGGTTTGGTTGACCCACAGGTTGTCCAGAGCATGACAAACCGCGCAATCAAGGCAATGATTGACCAGAGTCAAGAGAATATAGAGGAAATTGTGAGTAAAAACGATGATAAATCATCCACTCAGAATACATCCATTTCAAGTGTTGACGTAGGACCAAAAACAGAAACTGATACGACGGACAAGGAAGTACCTAGTGACGAGAATAATTCTGTTAATGATCAAACGAGCAAGATAACTACAGATTCCAAGGAGGATAAGACAGAGGACCAGAATACAGAACCAACTACAGATGCGACATCTGATGTCCAGAAGCTAGATACTGAGAATATTACAGAGGACATACCAGCAACTACATCTCCAAGTGAAGCTCAACCTAAGGAGTCAGATTTAAATACTACTGAAACCAACGAAAATGAAAAGGACGTTGATATGTTAGAAGCGTCCCCTTCACATATTAGTTCGCTGGAAGGTAGCATCGACAACACAGATGGTTTATTCGGGGACGAAAATAGCGATGAGGACGACAGTGCCCAAGAAGAAGAGAAGGAGGAAGTCAAAGAGGAGGTACAAAATGAAGATGTTGATATGGAAAATACTGAGAGTTTAAAGAGGGATAGTAATGCATCTGCTGAAAATCATACCGAGGAGGATGTGTCTGATATTGTTGATTCTGAAGAGAAGAAGGATAAACCAACAGAAACCTCAGATCACCCTATCCCAGAAGATGCTATCAAAAGTCCGGAACTCCAGGAACAAGTAAGTAACGAGACAACTGAGAACGTACAACCACTTGAAACTGATACATCCAAATCTGTACCCTCTCCAATTCCAAACCCCTTGGAGTCTACTGATAGTTCACCTAAGGGTAATAATGTTATCCAACCAGTTATCATGGAAGAGAATAATGATGCGAAGGACGGTTCGGAAATCGCTATTGCTTCACTAGGTGTCAGATCGCATGTCTTTGCAAACAATGAAGAGAGACAGATGAACAAATTGACCAACCAGATGATCCAAATCCAACTAGAAAAACTTGAAACAAAATTAAAGATTTTTGATAAATTGGAAAAATCACTAGAGTTTGATAAGAAGAAACTAGAGAGAAAACAAGAGGAATTCCTGGTTCAGCGCTTAGCTTTTGCGAAGAATTCTAATGCGCTTATAGAAAAGTTCGACAAGGCCCTCGGGTTCTTGAGTAAATCAGATGACCAAGGGCACGGTGAAAATGGGAAATTAAGTGAAGGTGCTGTGAAGTCACTAACAAAATCTGTTGGCGACATGAAGGACCTCATTGCCAGACCATTACGCATGAGTCTGGGTTCCAAGATTACATCCACATTATCATCACAGAGTGATGCAATGGACGTCGATGAAGATTTCGAAGGTAAGATCAAACCTGTTTCTATCGAAAATCCACAGGTATACAGATACTGGTCAGCATAAATGTAGACGTCATTGATCTACATCATCTCATAATTAAGATGCAGGCTAATATATCTATATACATGAATATAAATATTATTTGTACTTTTATAAGTATTCACATTGTAACAGAAGTAAATTTCATAAATACTAATGTATTTTTTCGAAGGAGAATAAGCGTTCCATTGCTATTATTAAGACTTTGATCAAAATAGGATGCCACACAATTGCCGAGTTCATTCGCTTATTCACCTAAACGGACTTTAACCACCTCTCAATATGCCGCCCCCCCTCTTATTACAATTAATGATTTAGTTGTTTCTTTGTTTCTTATACAAATTTGATGTTATATAGGTAGATATATTTGGAAGGATGATGTAGGTACTGAATAAACAAATCCAACAGAAGTAAAATAAAAGATGAATGCACAATCAGATGACATAAAAAAATGAAATTATGTTTTTCACATCAATTGGGACGAACCCGTTATCTGTTTTCCGTTCGTATTGGGATACGTTTAAGCGGAGATACGCTTCTCAGAGGCAATTCTACCTCTCTGTCTGGAAGTGTATCTGACGACCTTCTTCTCGGCAGCCTTGGCGATGGTCTCCTCCTTCTCGGTGACGACTAGCTCGATGTGAGATGGAGAGGACTCGTACTTGTTGATTCTACCGTGAGCTCTGAAAGTTCTTCTTCTCTGCTTTGGAGCCTGGTTGACCTGGATGTGAGAGACGTAAAGCTTGGTAGCGTCTAGACCCTTAGCCTCAGCGTTGGCAGCGGCGTTCTGTAGTAGACCCTGGACAAACTTGACGGACTTAGCAGGCCATCTAGCCTTGACGACACCGAACTCCTTACCCTGAGCAGTTCTACCAATAGAAGAGTTGAATCTTCTGAATGGGATAGCTCTCTGGTGGTCTAGAACCTGGTCTAGGTACTTCTGAGCCTTGGTTAGCTCCCAGCCACTGATGGCCTGGGCAGTCTCTCTGGTGTTCTTGAAAGAGACACGTAGGTAGGAACCACGAGCAGAAGCAGACTTAGCTGGGTTAGTAGAGGTAGCACCGTATCTAGCCATTTCTAAATGTATATGTTTGTTTATCTACTGTTTGAACCTTGAAATTTAAGAAAAAATCCCAATCTTGAACTATCCTTTTTAACTAGCACTTCCTAACTGGATCCGGCCTGTTCTTTTGGGAGTATGAACCGATGTCTCTGCGTGTGCGTTGTGTGTTAGGCAGTGTGCAACTGGTCAAAGGCGAAGGGGGGAGGGAAGGAAGAGAGCGTACTACCTCAAACCTCTGCTTAGTGCCAGAGTGAGCCGGAGGAGCTCTGAGGTGCTGAATGTTGTCCTCCCGCCTCAGGCATTTTCCTCCAGCCTGGGCTCAATGGGGACTTACTGTCTCTCTGCCTGGAGGGAGGTAGTGTCTCCGCCTGGACTGTGGGCCATCTCCGTCTAGAGGTGCCGGGTCTCACAGTAGCCACCTGCCTAGCATCCGTCGCTTCGACCGCATCCGCCTGGGACGGTGTGGGACCTGCTGCCTAGGTTTTCCGCCCTCCCAGCCTAGGCATGCCCAGAATACTCCTGCTGCTCTGCCTGGGGGAAAATTCGGCCCGCCGCCGTTTCGATGAAAATTAGGATATTTTGGGCGGAATTTTCAGAGAGTGAAAAATTTCAATTCCCAAATTTGGTGAATTTCAGCAGTCGAAAATTTGTTTAATGTGTGGGTGGAAAATGTGCGGATGTTGGCTGTCACAAAAATACCATTTTTCTAGCTATGCCGGCAGCCGTCCGCAGCAATCTCGAGGGGTCCCTTTCTGCGCTGCAAAGGCTTCCAGGAACATCCAGGAGACAGCTCCAGTTAACCACCAGGAATGTTGACGACAGATGTTGTGACTATTTCGAGGATTGGGTAATCAGTAGGTGCAGGAATAGGTAGTGCAAAAAAAACCAAATATCATAAAATATACATATAAACCTAGGAGCGATATGAAGATTACTACGCAGCTACTTGTTCTGTGCGCTGGCCTTGGGTTGCCGCTGACTCAGGCATTGCAATGTTCGTCCCACGATGTGCTAAAGAAGTACCAGCTGGACAGATATGCATCTCAAGGTGCGTTGGAGAGACAGACACCTCCCAGTACTACCAAGGATACGTGGTGGATCAACCCATGTGTGGAGCATTCCAAAGATCTGGAGATACCTGCGCCATGCAACGATAATGATATGCTGTGCGGAATTACAGAGGTGAAGCTGCCTGATAAAGATGTGCTTGTTACCCAGGTTATTAACTTCCCAAATAGCTTGTCTTACAGTGTTGAGGAGACCGATAACCAGCTGACGTTATCATTGAAGGGAGCCAAGTGGGGTTCCTCTTCTGTAGGTGCCAAAATTAGATACGAATGCAGCAAGAATAGCAAGTCTGATGAAATTGTATCCACCAAGTGGATTGAGCAGCAGGAGGTGGAGCTTGTGGTGAGAGGCCCATCTGGTTGTTTGAAGGATGGCAGTAACAATGATGACAAAGATAGCAATGGTGACAATGACAAGAAGGACAACGATAAGAACCGCGACTCCAAGAAGAGCAGTGGGTTGTCGTGGTTTACATGGCTGATTGTCTATGCTTTGCTTTTCACGGTCATCTACTTGATGATTGTATCGTACATGAACACAAGAGGTGGTTCGTTTGATGATTTCCGTGGTGAATTTGTAGAGCGTGGGTCTCAATTTGCTACATCGTTGCCAACATTCTGCAAAGAAGTAGCTATGAAGTTGTTCGGCCAATCTGCATCGGCCCAGAGAGGCGGATACAGTGCTGTGTAATGAAGTTTCCGAGGCAAGGGTTTCAAACAATATTGTGACGAGACTGTTCACGGCACAGACAGAGATCGAATTAGCTTGGGATACATCCCAAATTTACACAAATAATATTTGCGCATACTACTAAACACATAATCTATAAAAAGTAGAATAACCATGTACTCCACACACACACAAATACATTGTCAACGTTTGTACAACGTCTATTGAATATATACATATGTGAGATGATGCATCAGTAGTCTTTGTTGGAAAAAAAAGTGTTCTTTTGTATTATTTACCTGTATACGTAATTATTCAGTTAATGCGCTTCAAATGAGGGTCGTTACTGGTTTCCTTTTTCAATCAAGGCCTTCAAGGTATCCGTAGCCTTTTCGACACTGGTCTGCAAGTAGTTCTGCTTAATTGTCAAGTTCTTCTTTTGGTCCTTAATGATACCTTCATCGTGCTCTAAATCGGCTATGTACTTGGACTTATCTTGTAGGATAAATGAGCGACCACACGATCTCCATACTTCCTCAGTTGGATATGAACCAAGCTCTTTAGATGTGAGTTGGGCAATCTTTTCTTGGGTTTCCAAGTGTCCAAGTTGCTGGTTGACTGAGCCCAGTTGTGATCTGTAGGAACGAAGACTGTTGGCAACGTCTGCTAATGCGGAGGTATTGGACATATTTAGTATATTGTGGTGGGGATTGAATAATGCTGGAATAGATAGGTATTCTGCTGAATTCAGGTAATCTGTTCAACTAGACAATTTGTTTGTTTTGTATAGGTATGATGCTGTCACTTTCTATTTGATGCTTACATGGATAATATTGTAAGTGGCATATTTTTTTTTTTTTTAAATTAGCACGAACTCTTGATATTTTTTAAGGATCCAAGGTAGAATTCTTGAGAAGAAGAACAGAAAGAGGAATTTCATCAAGTATATCCTGTACAGCACATCCTTCAACGAAATATACCATCCTAGATCACTTACAACAATGCTTTCTAGCCTGATTTACGTTAAAGGAAGCGGCATAAGGGTGGGAAGCCTTATCTCAAATAGATGTTTGTCCTATTGTAAACCTTTACTCAATGCAGGTGCCTCCCCCCTTGGCATTGACAATTCGATTGAGTCCAATGTGAAAAGTGAAACTAACAGATTAGCCAAAGGTGGTAAGAAATTCTGGAAAAATGTGGGCTTGGGTGTTTCCCCTGGCAACAAAATACAAGTTGAGTTAGATTCGAAGCCTATCAAAACACCTCTAGGAAATAAATTAGCTGTTGAGGGAGACAGGAAACTGCTTGCTCTTCTCCTACAGCATGAATGGGATTCTATCCCTGATTCAGCCGTAAAACAGCACTCACTTCCCCTTACCTCTTTAGTCTCAAGATGCATTGACTTGGAAAGCACAAATGGCGCAAATGCGGATCCAGATATGAAGGCTAAAATTGGAGGAGACAGGGATGCCATCAACAAGGACCTCCTCCGTTATCTAGACACCGACACCCTTCTAGTTTTCTCTCCAAAGGCTGAGTACGAAGGGGGGTTAAGAAAGGCCCAAGATAAACTATATCTTCCAATTATTCAGGCTGTTGAAGAATATTTAACAAACAACTTTAGCAAGAACAAAAAACCTATCAAGTTAAACATCCTTGATGCAGATATACATGGTCTCAGAGGTAATATGCAGGACCCAGCTACCAAAGAGGCTGCAACAAATTTTCTGAATTCTCTTTCTGCATGGAATTTGGCTGTCTTCGAAAAAACAGTTCTGTCGTCAAAGTCGTTCATGTGTGGTATCCTACTGTTAGTTAATAAGGCGTTCCATAACGAAGCGAAAAACCTGACGTACAGCACAGATGATATCGTTGAAGCTTCCACATTAGAAACAATCTACCAAACAGAGAGATGGGGCGAGGTAGAGGATACACATGACGTTAATAAACGTGATATAAAAAGAAATGTCAACTCTGCAGCTGTGGTGGCCTTCAAAAACTAAATGCATATTCAATATCATTATCATTAATCTATATTTAAAATAGTATCATGTAAATAATTACTTCATTATATACCACATTCATCTATTACAAGGGTCAAATATTCTATGGATTGTTAGCATTTGACTTTACAGGCCAATAGAGTTACAAACATCATTGGTGATTCCTTGAGACGTGAATTCAAACAGGTTTCCTTCCTCGGGTGAGGTAAGTGCAATACCTGTTCTACCGAGTCGCGCAATGGTATTCAAATGACTATAGATGGTCCGATCAGCTTTGTTAGTACCCTTGAAATTAAACAAAAAACTATGATTTCCGTTAATCTCTGTGGTACATATGTTTAAAGTACCAACACTTATAGGACGCCATAACCCACTCTCCAAAACATGGAGTTTAACTTTAATATTAGATATCAGCTGTGTACCAGCTACCTGATCATCTAACTCTCCTGTAGCAGTAATCTCATGATGACGTGCCATGGTCTCTTCGGGCAAATATTTAACAAAATAATCTTCTCCTAGTGAAATACACTCCTGAATCACTCTCAATAATTCACGAGCATGTACTGTCCTTATGTTTAAGGTTGAGCTATATTTAGGAAGTTCAACGACATATGATGCCTGCGTCAGTCTCAATTGAACGTCCCTAGCCGTAGCTGCGCCTGATCGGCAACCAGGTAATAGTGATATTGCAAACATAGGATTTAGAATATCTCCAACAGGGGAGTATACCAGCATAGGTATTCTATCCTTTAGTGCAATTACAGATAATTTAAATGGTACGTCGTCATTCGTTTCTTCCCAAGTGGTATCATTCCAGTAAGACACTCTGCATTCCGAGTCTTCAAAAAATGGCTGAGCGTGGACACTCTGAAACTCACGAATGTAAGCTTCGTACTTAGAAGTTGACTCTGGAATATCTGTCAGACTAATTGTTTTCGATTTCTCCGAAATGGTATTGTCTACTACAGTACCGTTTGGAATGGACACACTGCCACCTGTGGTTACTGTGTTCGACGTCTTCGAATTATCACAATCCACATGGGACAAATCATGCTCTACCATGACCGGGTTAGCACCGGGTGTACCAGACACCGGCTCTAAAAACATTTTTTCAAATTGATCACCTAAATCATGTGGAGTAGGACTCATCACTTGCTTTATATCATGGGGTTTGTTATTCACATCTTTGTTGTCATTTCCTATTAAATCTAACTCCTTTTCTGGAGGCACCTGCAGTTCCTTAAATTCTTGTCTGAATGGATTGAAATAATCACTGTTATCTTTCTTAATATACTCATCCATGGATTTATGCAATGGGTTAGACTTATGAAGCGAGAAACCGGAACTATTCCGAGAAATATTGGGGCTTATGCTATTCGATGCCACGCCTTCGTTGGATTCAGTATTTATTTCAAACCCTAGACCCATAACTTTATTACCATCATGATCCTTACTAGAAAATGGATCAGTGCGAAGTTTATTGTGTTTCTGAACAAAATTCACATTTGAGGAAGAGGGCTTTCTTAGAACCCTCTCAGCATCAGAGAGTATATGGTTTTGTAAATACTCATTGGAACGAAAAAGCTTTTGAAAGGAAAAGCTCCAGTATGTTTCCCATTGGACTGGATCAACACTTGTTAACTTTAGCACTGTCCCGTTCCCAGTTAATGCTCTCATTTCATATCCCGAACTAATTTCATGCACTATTTCAAGTTCACCTTGTCTTATTATGGGGAACAGTAATGATTTTCCCAAACGAAGCAATGCATATTCACCTTGGAGAAGTCTTTGCATCAATTTATGTGCAGAACCAATCGTTGAGGGTAGTTCACCAGAGTCTATGTTGAAAATGGCTATTGCACCTGAGGAAACCTCACAAACTTCAACCAATAGAGTTGTCTTATACATTTTATTCATCTTCATTCTGAAATAACCTTTTCTTGTTATGGTATCTGTTTTTATTGCAAGAGATGCAACTAAACTATGCTCCATTGATAGTAGATCCCTAACATCATCGTATCGCGTAAGACTGTAATTCACCGACATGTATACCTTTTTAAAATAGTCCTCATACCTAGTCAAAAGCTCTACGACGTGTCGCTGATTATTCTCATCAAGATGGCCGGAGTATTCCCATAATTGGCTGTAGATATCTAACACATATGTCGTAAAATTCGAAGAAGGCCCTACTCTAAAGTACTGGGTTTCAGAACTCAGGATTAGATTAGTTGATTCTAGCAGGATATTTGTGAAAAAGCCCAACGCATTCAGTTGACATAACCAGATTGTAAGTGCTTTATCCGGGTCATCGTTCCTTTTAAGAAGTTGAAATAGGTGTGAATATTTCTCAATCAATGATTTTAAGTAGGTATTGAGAGAACTTGCAGATTTTCTTATGCTTTTGAACGGATCTAATTGCGAGGAGCTGGGAACACTAAGATGTTCCACTATAGAGCACAGTTTTCTTAATCGTAGTACATTGTCTTCTTCTTGTTGCCAAATTTGGAATGAACTCATATTTATTTCTTCATCTATCGATATCCTTGAAAAGGATTGTGGAACTATCAAAATATGAGGGAGAGGAGGAACTGGATCTTGGACTGAAAATTTGTTAACCGATATCGAATACCAATAAACAATGCTATGAGGGATGTATTTGGTTTCTTCTAGTCATCCGGTCGCTCATGAATTGGTTATTTCATCAAGTTACAAACTGATTAAGTCCAATTAGTCTCTTTTGACATGTGTATATGGAAATCTCCCTAACGCGCTGGGGGGCAGATCCCGTCAATGCTCGGTAAGAAATAATATCTAACTGTTATCAGTAACAACCAAAAAAATAGTCATAATACTACACTGTTGATTTCGCCCTAAATAGATAGTTTGACCCAAATCATCGATAAAGTTCTACTTAAATATCTATAATGATGTTATACATTTACTGAAGAAAGAGTAAAAAAATGATAGAAGTTGTGATATTACATCTGTGGATGCTTTTAAAGAAGATATATGCTATAATTATGACTTTCAGGCATATTTAATTCTTTTTAATCTTAGATGACATATTGTCAATGTACTGAGCGCATACACCAGCTTCTCTACATCCCTTGAATGACGCAATTAGATCGCCCTCTGTATAGTGGAATGCATCAACTGTATCCTGGGGTCTAGTATCATCAAACTCACTAGCCATGATCTTTGGGACAACGATTGCTGTTCTGGATAATAACTGAGGGTGCCATTGTAGAACATGGGATACGACAGAAGAAAAGGACTCTTGCCATCCGAAGTCCCTGACTATTGGATCCATCAAGAACTCCAAGAAAGCCTTACTGTGGTGGTCGTTGGAAACCACAAAAGAGGTTAGGTCCAGAATTCCATTTTCGTCCTGTGGAATTACCAGACTAACAGTGTTAAAGTCGATGTTCTCGTAGGTTTTGACATTGGAACCAGGTTTAATGTCAACGTTTCTCAAAAGTGCCAAATCTAGAATACTTTTATCCAGTAGATGCTTCTTCAGGGATAGGTTCAGATTCATGATCAACGCATCCTGATCAATGAACATAAATTTCTTGGCTCTTGGGAATGCATGCAGAGCAGCCCTCATCACAAGGCCCTTATAGAACTCATAATTGCTCTCCATATCCTGATGGGCCATGACAGGTAGGAATTCCTGAATCCAACGCACATATACACCGTATCTGTGAATCTGTGCATAGTCTACTCTATTTTGAACGACCTTAACAATTGTCGCTAGGTCGTATCTCTCAAAATCGACCAACGTGACTATAACGATTTCCGGCTCGTCAGATTTCTTGCGGAACACTAGTTTACCGTGGTCGAGGAATGACTTCTTGACAAGGTACACTTGATCGGTGGTCTTCTTCTTTTCTTCGTCTGTAAGTGGCTTATCGTCGGCCTTTAGAACATATTGCTTGGTACCGTCGATATCAGCTCTGAACACATACAGACCTCTGATACCCATCTCCTTTAGAATATTAGCATGCTCAACATGTGGGAATATCAAACGGCTTGACGCAGGCATTTCATTTATGTACAAACCATGGACAGGGGGATAATTTGTCAATGATGCGCTGGTGTGGGGGTAGAAGAATTTTGAGAAGATGAATAATATAATACAGAAGCCGGTTAGGATCCCACCCAGTCTAATCCATAGACGTTTAGTAGCAATAAACCTCTTTGTAGATGTCAGTGGAGGAACTCCCAGTGGCCAAGTAGAGGAATCCCTCCCTCCTTGATGGGACACTTTCTTTGATTTGGGTTTCAGGACCATTTTCCTTACTACGAAACCTATTAAAACTAGTAACAGCAACGCTAATACGTTTAGGTTCCTCGCTATGTGGATTGCGATATATGCAAAGGAAAAAAAAAAAGATGAGAGATAGATCAAGGGAGATCAATCAACAATCCAGATGTAGAGTTTATTTGACTTGAGGCACCGAAAGTAAGTCAGGTAAGTACTTGACGCGGCAGCTCTGTTTTATTTTTGGTAGGCTTCTTCTGTAAATAAAAAAAAAATTAGAGGTGGTTCTATTGTGAAACGGAATGAAGAGGTTGTTCGCAGAATTTCAGCAGGTGATCATGTGACCCTTTTGATATAGATGGAAGTCGCTCCCAACGAAATGGACGAGGACTGCTGAAGGTGTCTTGACAGTCACAGTCACTAGGCACACAACTCCATTCGTAATGGTTGTATTGATAATTTATTTACGATCAGTGGTATGCTATAAAATATGGTACATATGGGGAGGGTATGCAATTATGCTAATTGGTCTTGTCTTCGTTGCTGCTTTCTTCCTCGTCGTCACCGTCGCCACCGTCAAGTAACTCGTTGATCTCCTTGTCTATCCTCTGCTTGTCTGCATCACTTTGTGTCTTTAGTTTTTTGTTCTTGGCTAGCTCCATTCGTTCCGTAAGGAAGTCATTAATATCGTCTTGTAGACCTGTCAGCTCCATACGCAGTCTGCTTAGTGGGGTAGGTGTATTGCTCCCCGGTAACAACTTCGGTTCCGAAGGTTTATCAACATCTACCTGGCCTGCACCCAAAACATGGGCACTGGGACCTGTTGTCCGGCCGTTGGTTGTTTGATATCTCTCGTTGAGTGGATCTACTGAGAATTTCTTCTCTGTGATATCAGGAGCTGCATAGAGAGCCGAAGGAGAAACCATAGTTGTAGTATACCTCTGAAATAAAAAATAGATAACCTATTGCTATCTGAAGAATATCTGGTTGTGATGCCTCATCGATCGTAGGCAAAGTTCTACCTGCAGACCCTGTCCTTATATTTGGAAGTGCTCAAGAAGCGGAAAATCGTAGTTACTAAAAATCACTCTCAACGATTGCATACTATCTAGGAAGGAACCCTTTAGAATTTCTTACTTAAACAATAAACTCCTGATGTAGTCCCTCTTCCCCAACAAGGGGCTCCTCAAATCTTGAATAATTTCATGCCAACAATACGACAGGAATACCCCTACTCCCTTAGAGTTGAGGGGAGCTTCGAGGCGTTGCTGATATTTTGCGCACCCCTAAAATATTATCCATATCAAGACATCGGCAAAAATGTGACAACATCTAGTGTGTCAGTTGACACCAACTTTACAGCCTCGCTGCTGTAATTATTTTGTTTTCTGATCTTTGATGTCTTGGAAATAAAAAGCTTTGATTTTTGGGTAGTACCTAGTCTACAGTTTTGTTATTGTTTATTGATATTTTCGTAAGCCCTGGAATAATAACACCTAGAGAGTCAACTTTGCATTTGGGTTCGCTCTTTCAACAAATCAGAATCTGAATTTTTTCATTACAACCTTCCCTTATTCAGGAAGTCGTACACCTAAGATGTCATTATTCAAGCCTGTTCATGTGGGAGCTCCCGTCCCACTGTTGGATGAATCTGTGCAGGGTGAAGATCTATATCATAGCCATGAGGATTGGATAAACACTGATAATATATTGAGCAACCAATCGAGTTCGGACGAGTCCAGTTACCATGTAATAGAAAGTAACGAGGGACAAACTCTCGTCTCTAAAGTACTTTCAAGCTCAAGTGGGGGTTCATCTGATCAGTCTCCAAGCCCTTTTATATGCATATCCAGACAACACAAGTCCGCCGATACGACTTTGGTGGGAGATAGTACACATTGGTTTTTTCCTGAAATAACTTCAAACACACCACGAAAAGGGAGGTATACATCGAACCAAACCCTACATTTGGACCACTACGAACGGTTATCTCCCTCTTTCCTGACGCTAAACTATCTATCCCCTATTCTATTTTCACTTTCACCTACCCAAAGACAGCGGTTACACGATTTGACAAAATCTATGATTCCCATTTTAACAGCAAGGAATTCCCCAAAACAAATTTTGACCCCAAGTAAATTTGCAGACATCCCCAGTCTTCTCATTGGTGAAGGTGTTTCTTCTACTTTTCCAAGTTAATTCCTGCATTTGTAAGTGGAAAAATCTACCATCAACTCAACAAGCGTGATGTTCCTTACGGATTGAGAGTCTTCTATAGTGATTAATTTACCTTCTTTTCATATAAATGTCATTATTTAATAATTACAAAGTTTCTAAAATACACACAATTTAATTTTGTTACCCATAAATATGCCATCTAAACCGGGTCTACGGTTTATCGGGTGTCACATCCAAGATGGGAATAATTGAGTTGAGTTTTTATACACCATCAACATACGAGCCGTCATTAAATTAAGACAATCCACTATAGTTACCTGCTGATAGAGTTGTAGAGCTTTGAACAGGTGCCCACTCTCCTCCAAATGGATCAACTTCGTCAAACTCTTGAGCCTGCATGGAAAGACCAGTAACTAAACTGATACCGGAAACATCCGAGTTGTCTTGCTGGCGGACAGTAAACTTGATGGAAATACCCTTTTGAGCCTCTCTAGCCATCTGGTCTGTAATAAATCTGGCAATGAGTCTCTGACCGTCACCATTTCTAGTTAGGACCAGTGGTTCCTTAAATCTCCATGTGATTCTCTTCTTCTCCATACTAAATGAACCCTGTGGCTTCGATAACGCGCTTGTCGCATTGGCACCTTCAATTGGAACAAATACGGATACATCGTTTAGAACAATCTGCTGAATACGCTCTGGTAGGAATGAAGCCATCTTGACAGTCAATACGACACTAGCCTGTGTCTCCTCAAACTTCCACACAGGCTGAATCACAACTGGAGCCAATGGCTCCTTGATGGAGTACTTAATAGCGCCTAAAATTCTAGAGTCGATAAATTGTGGGTTTAGCTTGAAAGTTTCATCCTCCAATTGTTCCACAAATGCCTGGTTAAGGATAACGCTGTCGAATTTGCTGCTGTTGTTAATCTTTAAGTTTATACTGATTGGCAGAGGTGTATTCATTACTGTATTTGGAACGTAGTTCAGAGCGATCTCACCAATTAATTGGGAGTGCTGAATAATTCCCTCCTTGAAAGTAGCATTGATAACCTCAGCGACACTAGCATTCAAACCAAATGTCACTGAAGAATCAGTTGGATCATGCTGGAACAGATTTTGCCCCTTTAGGACATTTGATGTACCAGTACTCTGTGGGTTCAACTGCTTTAGCTCACCTGTGATCTGTGTTGGGATCATGTTCATTGTAGGCTGAGATGGGGATGCTTGTGGGATTGACTGTGGAACTGGAGCCTGTTCAACAATAGGGTTCATATTATTCTGGGGCGCATCATAATAGTCCTGACCTCTGGATAGAGATTGCTTTCTCGATGGTGGCAGGATTGGGGCCTGGATATGGATAGGTCTAGTTGAATCAACAACCTCGGCAGATGGATCGTTAAATATATTTCCTTGGGCTGGTGCACCGTATTGCTGCTGCTGCTGGTTTTGTTGCTGATATAATGGCTGCGCAGGGAGCGGTTTCTCATTAACATCCATCTGTTGCTGTCTTGATTTCTGAACAGGCTGTAGAGGAGCCTGTGTTAAAGAAACAGGACCAGTTCCGGCACCGCTATTAGCGGAAACAGGACTTCCAATATTATTTGCGGCAGTCTCGTTGGCTCTTGGGGGCTCCTCAGAAATCGATTGCTGGGTGATCGGAACTCTGGGTTCTGTAGTGACACTCTCCTGTCTTGGTCTACTATAGGATCCTTGGGTGCTTCTCTGTCTAGAATCAGCCCTTTCGCGTCTAGGGGACGAATTACCAGTAGAGTTTCTATTCACATACTGTTGCTGCTGCTGCTGAGATGGCATTGCTGGTGTAGCTGGGACCTCCTCAGAAGAATTTTTACCAAAGTGAGAAGAACGGTTCTTTCTCAGACCGAAGATCGATCCAACCTTTGATCTTAGGGTACCAGACGATTTCTTGTTTTTCAACGAAGTATTGTTGTTGGAACTGGAGAATTCGTTGTTCATCAGATCGTGGTGGAGAATAGTCGATGAAGATGAGGTGAATCTCTGCCCAATGTTACCAAAGGTACTCTTTCTTTTTTCCTTGTTGGAGCGAGCCTCGTTCCCGTTCATACCATGTCCCTGCTGCTGCTGCTGCTGCTGCTGCTGCTGTGGTTGTTGAGCATGCTGGGTCTGCTGGGATAATCTGGTGTTAGCCAACTGGAAATTGTACTTGACAGCGTCCTCAGCGAACCTGTGGATCTCGTTCTGCGGGTCAAAATCCAAGAATTTCTGCATCGTGACCTCACCCTGCGAAGTAGCCTGAGTTAAATAGTCGCTGTACCCAGTCTGGTAGGTCAAGATAGAGTCCTTAACTGCCTGTAGTCTCTTACGGTCCAAAGCTTCGAATAGCTCTACCAGCCTTGGCGACTCTGCCTCCCACTGGGCTCTAGCCTGGGCCAGAGCAGGCGTCTCGCCTTGCTGCTGCTCCATAGTAGCAGCAATCTGAGTAAGCTTCGAGTGAGTACGTTTAGTCTCTTCCCAAGAACTGTTGTTCTCAACAGAGTCTCTCAAATGTTTGACTACCTGACCATCGATACTTGACTGGAAGTCTCTGGTGTTTCTCAAATCGCGCTTCAACTCTTCAATAAGCGCGGCCCAGAGTGGACGCAATTCACCCAACGAGTTGAAATTAAAATGCTCCATCTCCTCGGGGGTAAGGACCTCACTAGACACCATCTGCTGGGCAAGCAATTTCTCTAGGCTGTCGTTCTTGGTTACAATCTTAGCCAACTGGGTAACGTAACTACGCTTCAGATCTGAAACATCCTTGAACAGCTGGTAGAAGTCCCTGTTGATCAGTTTAGCCTGGGACAGTCTGATACGGATAGCCTCGGTGGCCTCGTAAGGCCTCTTACTTGTCAGGAGGCCGTAGTATTCGGTACTTTCCTGAGACATTGTGTTATTCCTTTAAAAAAACGAGTGATTGGCAGATAACACTCTAGTAGTCTCCTATTTTTATCTTATTTATTAAATTGATGACTAGAGGCAAAAGAAGGACAATATACAAAACTAATTACGATACATGAGTCAACTTTTCAGGAAGGTAAACAGGTACAAACCCAATGCCACTCTTGGCATACCGCAGTCCCTGAATGTCAATTCCTTCCTGCAAGTGGCCCAGTGTGTCAACACCCGCCCCACCTCGCCTTCCTGCCCCTTAGCGACCTCGTTGAGGTAATATTTTGCCCGGGCCGCTCTGCATTATCACGCCCTGTGCAAAGTTTTGCTGGGCAAGCCGAAAGAGGACAAGGGAAGACTGGAAACACGCGCAGAGAGAGACGCGCAGATACAAAATAAAACGTGGGGAGGGGAAAATTGAAAAAAATTGGTCACGTGGATTATGAAAATACCGGACAGTCACGTGACTGAGAGAAATTTCGTGGACGGTCACGTGCCTCCACGAAAATATCTCGAACGGTTCACATTTCGCGTCAGTCAGGCGTTTGACGCGTCACATGTCCGCAATAGGAAGTATCGCGACGCGAAAAGGGCGACAGCGACGGTGCAACGTTGAGACCAGCAGGAAACACTCAGAAACACTCAGAAACGGGCACAGGAACTGGGGATGTCGACGTGCTGAAGCAATAGAGTCAGCAAAGAGATCGCCACTGTGCTGTGATGTATTCTGGAACACGTAGTCGTTTTCCCTCAAAAGGCCTTGGATTGGATTCCAGAGAGACTTGGGCGTTCTGTGATGCCTGGTTTGGGCAGGCGTCGTTCATTGCATTGCAATGGGCGTTACGTGCCAGATACACCCCTGTTTTGCTCAATCTCCTAACCACTTTGGTTCCTCTCAACGTAGCCGGAAAACTCCAGATTGCTCGGTACTCGGGACGGTGTATCGTACTTTCGCACATCCATGGCTTGTCACTAGTAGATCTGTTGTTTTGGCCTTGATGTTTTTATATACATTAATATATTCGTAATTTTTTTTTTGGACAGCTCCTTTGAATATCAATTCTAAATACACTAATATACAAACACAGTAGCACTACGTCACCAGTGCAAGGAGGTATTACCTACACCACGATACACAATGTCTGAGTCCAACAATGAGGACTATGACATGTTTGGCGATGATATGCTGATAGATATACCCCAGGAGGTACGATGTGACGGTAACTCAACAGGAAACGCGTCACATACAGCAGATGTCGGTGGAATGCCTGCAGAAAATGGTGAACTAGGAAGTAACAATCTCAAGTTCCTACCATATACAAACAACACTTTAACGAGAAGTACAGCTACATTAAATCTGTCACTGACGCGTTCTTCCACTTTGCAAAATATAACAGAGGAGTCCAACGAGACAAACAACGAAACCGACATTGTCAAAGACGTAAACACATCAATAAATAAATGGTCACCTTTTCGCTCAAATAGCATACGCCAACCTCTGCGAGGGGAGCCAAGTGCAACAGGTAATATTAGAAGTATAAGCGCTACTACGGCTGTACCAAGACATATCACCGGGAGACATCCATCAGTGGCTAGTTTGGTACTGGAAGATGATGCCATACCGACAACCCCCATCATGCAACTAAAACGAACTGCCTCAAAGAGTGGTATCTCACCGGACCTTAAACGACTAGAAAATGATGCGATTATAAAATCCCAACCTAGCGAGTATTCCTTGTTGAAGCGCGCAGCCATGGCACAGGTAGACAAAGAAAACAGAAACATGATGACACAACCGCCACCTGAAATCAATGTGACATGCGATTCAGGTCTCTCCAGTGCCAGCGCTTTCAAGCCATCTGGTCTAAAATCCAAGCTTGGCCTGTTCAATTCCTTATATCCCAAAAAGATACTGACTCCAAATACACCCGTCAAGAGATACCCGTTAAGGGACAACAGCCAATTGTCCAATATCTCAGGCTCTCTACAAACTTCAATTCTTGAGGATTCCGAATTCTCGAACAACAACCCTCACTACACAGGTGTAACAAACGAATCCGTAAATCTTTCAGGGTCACCAATATCAAAGACGCCAAAGGTAATGGTTCAATCAGTAGAGGAATCATCTCCTCTCAGCGCAATGAAGGCATCCTTGCATACACAAAGTAGGCGAAATTCACCATACAATGATCCCAACAAGTACAAAAAGTTAAAGAAATCGAGAGATTCCGTAATAATGAAAAACATGGAACTGACAAATAGCCTGCAGCAATTTACCGATGACCTGTATGGGACTGGAGAGGAGGACCAACAGTCGCTTGCCAATATTGATGTTTCTACAAACTCTGGCAGATCTAAATCAAATAACCTGTCCTTTTTTGGAATAAACGACAGGAGTCCCCAGGAGACTAGCGTCCCTAATACCAGCTTTGGTTTCTCAGCAAATGTAAGCACAAGTCAGCAAGTTAACTCCGATGAAGATGATGATGAAATGATGGGGACCTTCTCGACACCAACCAAAACTAAATCAATTGCTGGTGCAAAACCTCGCACAGTAATGAATAACAAAGAATGGAATGACGACATACAACTCAATGGAGCAGGCTCCCCATTAGATGTAAACAGAAGTTATACCAGCGATATATCAACAAGTGAAAACCCAGATGACCACCTATTTGAGCGGTTTAGCAATGTAACACTACTAGATGAGGGGAACTTTTCGAAGGTGTATCAAGTAACATTTGCAGAGACGCAAAAGAAATACGCCGTGAAAGCCATTTCGGTCACCAAAAGAAGTGGGACGAGGAAGATCGCACAGGAAATTAATATACTGACAGAAATTCGTGACAAATCGCAATTTGATGAAGAAGGAAAAGAATACGTTATCGATTTTGTGACCTCATGGAAGTTTCAGACTTCATTCTACGTGATGAGTGATTATTATGAAAATGGTAATCTGGATAAATACCTGAACGAACAAATCGTATCGAAAAACAAGCGCCTAGACGAATGGAGAATATGGAAAATCATTGTGGAGCTAAGTTTGGCCCTCCGATTTATTCATGATACATGTCAAATCGTACACCTTGATCTTAAACCGGCCAACATCATGATTACTTTTGAGGGTACTCTAAAACTTGTTGACTTTGGTATGGCTACCCACTTACCACTTCAGAATCAAGGATTCGAGAACGAGGGTGATAGAGAGTATATCGCACCTGAGATTATATCTGATTCGATATATGATTTCAGAGCTGATATATTCTCACTCGGTTTAATGATTGTAGAAATTGCGACCAATGTTATCTTACCTGACAATGGAAACGCATGGCATAAACTCCGCAGTGGCGACCTCTCTGATGCGGGACGACTCAGTTCTACAGATATCCATTCAGAATCGCTGTTTTCTACCAGCACCAAATTTGAAACAAATCAAACGGACATATCAAACTTCAATGCAACACCAGCCACAAATATAGAAGCCTCTACAAACAACAACCTATCTGTCAATACCCTTATGGGGAATAAAAGTTACCGCCCGCCAAATAATAAATACCAAGAGCTGCTAAACCCTAAAATTCCAGCATGGGTTCCTAAATTCTTGATCGACGGAGAATCATTAGAAAGAATAGTGAAATGGATGATCGATCCAGACTACACAAAAAGGCCCACGGCGAATGAACTATTACATTCTGAAGAGTGCATGTATGTCGAAATGACTAGATTGACGGGGGCAGTTATCCAAGAAGATGAGTTCGGCCCCAGACCTCAGTTTTTTATATAAATATTATATAAATGTAACGATTACGAATATTTGATACTTCAAAATCGATCTGAATGTTCAATGAAACCTGACATTTAGATCATCTTTTCTTTCATATATTTTGAAGCGAGCATTGTGTAACTTGCGTTTACGCCCTTGCAATCCATTAGGGCTTGCGCGCATCGCTGAAAATTTCAAACACAAATTTTGACAACGAAAAAAAAAAGCTAGTATATAAAGCAGGCGATTATTCGTTGCATGATACATAATGTTCAACCTTCGTTTCGGCTCTGACCAAATATTACATTCCTTGCAATTTCACCACATTACTTCAAGTAATACCATATGGAAATATCCGTATTACGTATAGTTGAGTTCAATATACCAATACGGATAAAAATCCCAGCAATTAGGTATCCGAGTGATACTATGTTCGAAATACAAATGATGAGATCTCAATACACATTATAAGCTAGATAGTATATGAAAGTTTAAAACTTTATGGTTACAAGTGTTTGACAGTAATTACTCCTGATATATTTCGAATCAATCTTGTATAGTTTGTAAATTGCCTTGTCGAGCCGTAGATCAATGAAACAATCTTTATGGGTCCCGTTGAACGTTGCCCAGTTAGAGAAATGTACACATAATATTAATATAGAGGATATGTGCATCCGTCTGTAGTTATTAAAGATGCTAATAATTATTGAAATTAAAGACTTCTAGAGTGTTCTATGTATACACAAATATATATTCTTATAAAAATGGATGAATTTCATAGGAATAACTTAGATGTTCAACTTGGTTCTTCTCCAGTTTCTTCTCTTAGCGTTGTAACGAACAGTGTTTCTAGTTCTTAGTCTCAACCACTGTGGAAGAGGTCTGTTCTGCTTCTTAGCCTTAGCTAGTCTTCTCTTGGTGATGAATGATTTTTGAGCCTATTGAAATGGTCTATGAGAATCTAAAGATTCTGCACAAAAGTTATGTTAGTAAATTATATTCAACTGGTGTTGTCAAAAGAAAAGAAGGTCATATTATGCGGGTTCTAGTGCTCCACTTGTTCACTCCGACAATAAGTTTTGAGATCCTAATAATTGCGCATGTTAGGGCAGGTTAACCATATAACAGGTGTTATTGCCCCTTGATATACAACTAGGGTGCCCAACTTTATCATCATCTGGACTCAGGTTTGTATTTTCATCAATCTCTAAATATCCCAGTGGTTATCTCAGCATGAGCACTCCTCCTTATAATAATACTCCTCTCTTATTCACGTTCATTATATCACATACAGGCATCGTTAATGTTCTGGTGTTCTGGTTCTATGTTTCTATAAATCTAAGGTAGTGTTATGATCGCAACTTTCTATATGTATTGCACCTCTACAAGCTACCTCAATGATACCACGGCCAGTGTCAGCTCCTGCTGGAAGAGCAACCCCCCAGCCGGCCAGTAGAAGACCAATCTCTCACTAGGCAAAAAAGGTGAAATTCATCCTGTCTACGAGAATTTTCAGCGCGGAAAAAAGTTTGTTTTTCTGAAAAAAAACATGAAAATTAAACATCCGAACATCGCACTACATGCCACCCTGTACAACACCACACCACACGGAAAAATGTGCAGTCACAAATTTAATCAACAAATATTTTTCAGCGCCCTGAGCAGCGCAGACGCAGCAAGGACTGAACAAACATGCCTTCCCAGACAGATGGAAGCTCCGCCTAATGGATTACCGTGGGCCTCATCCAATACGTTTCAGGCTGGACCTCCAGTCGGACTGTATTACGCCTAGCTTCCAGCATATTTATCAAAATGAGTTATAAGAAGTTGGAACAGTTATTAGTTGAATTTTTGTATTTTTGTCGTTAGTAAGGTTAAACCACCCACACAACTACAGATAATTCAAAATGACCAGAACCTCTGTCCTAGCTGATGCTCTAAACGCTATTAACAACGCCGAGAAGACCGGTAAGCGTCAGGTCATGATCAGACCTTCTTCCAAGGTTATCATCAAGTTCCTACAGGTTATGCAGAAGCACGGTTACATCGGTGAGTTCGAGACCATCGATGACCACAGATCTGGTAAGATCGTTGTCCAGCTAAACGGTAGACTAAACAAGTGTGGTGTCATCTCCCCAAGATTCAACGTCAAGATTAACGACATTGAGAAGTGGACTGAGAACCTTCTACCAGCCAGACAGTTCGGTTTCGTTATCCTAACCACCTCTGCTGGTATTATGGACCACGAGGAGGCCAGAAGAAAGCACGTCTCTGGTAAGATCCTTGGTTTCGTCTACTAAGCGAACTCTTTCAGTATATTGAAAAAACGAATTTTTTAATCATTTCCTTTCCATTACTCTAAGAACCCATCGATATATACATAGTAGATATCAACTCGATATTTGTGTAATTTAACATTTCAAATTATAATAAAAGAAATAACAAATACATACAATGCATATCACAATTTATCATCATTTATCGTAATTAATTGCAATTCATCGCAGTGCACCATTATTTACTTTTAAAGTAACGTAACAAAAGTGCATAAACGATTTGCAGATGAAACTCAAAGTGAATAACAACTATTTATTAGTGGTGGATAACCAGAATATGCAGGAACTATTTATTTAGAGTGTAATAAAATGTTCAATTGTGTACAAATATTATACAGTGCAGAGTGTAAAGATATATGGAAAGATATGAGTATGCGTGAGACACAAACAAATCTTTTCATAGTCTTCTACCTCTTCTACCACCCTTCTTTCTGGTAGAGTCGGATGGAACTGGAGTAACATCCTCGATACGGCCAATTCTTAGACCGGATCTGGCAAGGGCTCTTAGAGCAGCCTGACCACCTGGACCTGGGGTCTTGGTTCTGGTACCACCGGTAGCTCTTAACTTGACGTGGACGGCAGTGATACCGACCTCCTTACACTTGACAGCAACATCCTGGGCAGCAAGCATGGCAGCGTATGGGGAGGACTCATCTCTGTCAGCCTTGACCTTCATACCACCAGTAACTCTGGCGATAGTCTCCTTACCGGAGAGGTCAGTGACGTGGACGAAAGTATCGTTGAAAGAAGCGTAGATTCTAGCAACACCAAAAACTTGGGAGTTGTCACGAGCTTGAACTGTAAGAAATGCGAATATCAAAACATAATTGATATTATTCGTCTGTTAGTAAAGGATGTCCAGATAAGATATTATTATAGATTGAGGAAATAAAACATTTCCATTAAGAGTGTATTTTTACTGTTTAAGGATCTAGAATTCTTAAGAACACAGCCACTGACTGCTAATCATCTGAAAATATCAACACACATGTCACATCAAACCATTGTACGATATAAGTACTTAACAACTAAAGGTAACGGACTGTTACATCACGTTTCTTTTGTCAATGTACCAACATTTTAAACAACAGCCATGCTCCACAATTCATTCATTTCAGTAGATCTTAAGAATAACTAAATGGTTTTAAACAGGATATCACCCCTTGCACATACCAGTAGCCATTCTGAATTTCTATGTCCCCTTTAAAGGTAAGAAATAAATATACTAATGAGTTACAATATAGTTAGAGAGAAAAATATCAACCTCGTTTATATATGAGGTCCAGTTTGGCCTGTCGTCCCGCTCGCGAAAGGTGCAGCGCGCCCGATAATTAGGGAACTGCCCATTTTTTTCAAACCAAAAAAAATATTAGAAAATATTTGAATAGTTGGGGAAATATGGGTGTCCGGGTGCAGACAGTCAAAAAGTTCAAAAGTCCCTCTTTCATGTGTCAGTATCAATACTGGACAGAAACTAGATTTTCCTTCTACCTACCTTCACAAGAGTGGTATCTTGTGCGGACACAATACAATTCTCTTGGGACTGGGGTTATTATACAATGGTCAAGAAATTCTTATTAAAATTACATGTTTGAAACGTCTGGAGCATCGCTAAGTAGGTTCTTATGCGCTGCTTAATGAGTCGACTATACCGTAGTATATTTTGATCTCGAACTGAGTTGTAGAGTGAGATCTGTCTGGGGGTAAAAAGTGCCGCCAGACAACAACCGAAATTGTCCTCCGACGACGTCACATATCCACTACAATAATACTCGTTCTGAATGTAAATGTAATATAGTCTTTTCCTCCAGATTAAAATTAAAACTTAATTTTGTAATGTAAAAAGTCCTCAAATTCAATTGATGATGGAGACACAACTTATTCGATGCCCTTTTATACTGTGCCTTTCGAGAAAAAAAAAATGATGATTGCAAAGTGGGAACTTCACCGAGCAAAACGAGACCAATGCGGGTTACCCGGAAGGTGGAATTTGTAGGGAAAATCAACCAAGAATCACCTTAGACGTGGATAAAAGAAGGGCTTGTTGAGGTGGCGGAAAGAGGTAGACACTTTATTGTATATAGCACATAGTTGTATTGGAACTCAGTACGGCCCCAATGCTATTCAACTTCCTATTTGCTGTGAACCTGCTGGTGGCACTATGCTCTGCTGCCACAATTAACGGTAAGTTCGACTTTACCATCGGAAATCTGACCAAAAACGCTGTTAGGAGAACAACCTTCAAACTGTACCAGATTGGAAACTACAGCACAGCTACTCCATACAAGGCAACCACTTATCTGCAAGATTTAGAAGGCAGATTCTCCTTCGAGGATGTTCCAGTGAATAGCAACGTTAACGAGACTACCTATTTCGTTCTTTTCTCCACATCATTGGACTATAATCTGACTCCGAACAGAGTACTGATAGAATTCGTTTCCGACGAGAATGGCACGTACACAATGAATGGATACAGAAACTTCTTTGGAAGAGAGTACTTCCCTTCCGCTGACATTATCCACCCCGATGAATTAGAAAAGATAGCAGTAGAACCATATGTCAGCATTCAGGTGATCCAAAAGGCTCCTTATAGATCATACTTCCAGGTAAGAAACAGCGGAATGTTCCAGGATGGACCCGTCGCAAGTATCGTGAACTCTAAATGGAAGCTTGCTGCCGTCATTACTGTAGTTTGCATGTTTGCCTTCCCAATGTTCCTAGACAAGATTGACCCAGATACTGCTGCTAGCATGAAGGAGGAAAATCTGAGAAAGAAGAAGGAACAGTACGTGATTACTGCTTAGGTCATTGGTACGTTACGTATATGATATATGTATGTAAAATAATGTATATGATATGAAACATTTGAGAATAGGAGAATCATAACAATGCGGGCAATGCGTATAATTTATTATCGCATGTTTATTATGTTGCAGAGATCACACACCAGGGAGTTAACCATGTTGTACCTATTCAGGACGTAATTTCTTAATTTTGCTCTTGTTATTGCATTGCTCGTAGAGGAAAAGTCCGACAGCGTTCAGAAGCAGACCAAATATTTGCAAAAAGGTAATGCTTACACCAGAGAATATCCAGCTTACTGAGATAATGGCAATTCGCTTCATCAAATTTGCAATTGAGTATGTTAAGGTACTCACTTCTCCCAACAAATGGAAGGCGATCATGGCTTGGATAAAATGGAACGTACCATTCACGAGGAAAAGAGAATACGGAATGGAATGGATAACATCTGATCTTCCACTGCCAAAGATGTAGTCGTACACGATTGGGAACTCCAAAACAGTAAACCATCCAAACGAAAGACAAAATCCAACGACTGAAATGTAAATCATCAATGTAAGTTTGTCATATTTGATCGTCTGTTTTTCGTTTCTGTAGTAGGGAAGAGGTGTACTCTCTTTTGCGTTGTCCAGGCCAGAACTGTTAGCTTTAGAATCTGATTTGAAAGTGAATATCTTTTTGCCATGTATGTTCTGGGCAACAAATATAAACATGGAAATGATTGCACAGACAATACCACGAGAGGAGTAATTACTGTCACTCGCACCCTTGCTTGGCTTTCTATTTTTGCTGTCCTCATTAACGATAATCCAAACACCGGCGACAATACTCATTAGACTTAGCCATAATGAAAGAGACAAAGGAAGAGTGCTGATCCGTAGACATTTTTGAATCACCAATATGAAAACTGGAGATAGTGTCTTGATACTCGCAACGGTAGACACAGGGACTAGTGAGGTAGCCTTGTGACCAAAATATTTACCAGCAAACTGAAACAATCCTAGAGGGAGAACAGTATTTATGATATGTTTGGAAGGTTGGACGATTAGGGGAACTCGTCTCGATCTATTTTGCATCGAGGTCATTGCAGTCTTTTCCCCATGGCTCATATGGTAGCTGGGGAATGTACCGACAGGGAATGTGTTGTACACAGCTGGATAGTGATAAGCAACAACGCACGATAACAATGCCAGCAGTGCTGTATAGATGAATTGGAACTCACCTAGGAATAGTGGCAAAGGACATTCGGTGAGAATCTTCTTCGTCACTCTGGAGCCGATCGACGAGATGGTGTACCAGCACAGGCAGAGCACAACAATGTGCATGTGAGGTCGTATTCTATTGAATAACGTCATTCTTGTAACGTGTACCACCTTTGCTCAGTTCGGTCTTCTAATTTCACTTTAGAGTTTCCCTAATGCCTTGTTTGGTTGTTTTAAGCGGTTGTTGGCCAGCAGCCAAGACCGACGTGTTTTGGCGCTTGTAAACACAGGCCGCGATGCGTTGTTCGTGGTTCTGCGCATATTTAGTGCGTCGCGAACTTGGTATAGGAGTAATAATGAAAGTAGATGAATGCTGAATGTATATTATTATAATATTATATACTGGTGTAATGCAGGGAATTATAAAATGCAGGTTATGCTATTGTTTATGCTTTTTTTTACAATGCGAGTAAGTTCTTGAGAATGTCAGTCTTGCTGATCTCGTTGGTGAACTCACTCTCGTCCACGGTGGTTTTCACCATCTTGACAGTTTGCTTTGTTCTCCCTGAGGATTTCCCCAGACTGATAGCTACGAGTCCACATGTATCCAAGGCATTACACACCTCCATGAACTCGTTTCTGTTTAGTGGTGTGAATGTCTCGCTGGAATTGAGACGTTTAGCGTAGTATACAAACGCCTCGTCAAGGGTGCAGCTACTGCCAAACACGTCTGTCTTTTCGCGTTGCACTAGACAACACAGGAGCACACGTTGTTGGATATTCAGTTTGGAAATACGGGACCTTGTTGATGATGCGTTTGTAATAGTTTGGAACACGCGGGCGATATGCTGCATACCCACCCGTGGTGGGCCCTGTGCTTGGGGTTTACCCGAGTCAGGCAATGCTTTAGATGTACGGCTCTTCATACGCTCCTCGAGCTCTACGATTTCAATGCTATGACGCAGGACATCAAGGAGCCTACGCAAATCTCCCGTGTATCCGGCACATTTCTTAGCTGCAAACTTTATGCTGACAGGGTTGAAGACCTGAGTGTCTAGTCGCTCCATTTTCTCTGAGATAATCATGGTCATTTCCTCAGCAGTGTACGGGTCGAATACAACGGTCTCTGGAAGCAGGTCCTGACGTAAGTTTAATCTCGACAAGAATTTGTCCTTCAAGTCGAGACTGTTGGCAATACCAACAAGCACGAAATTCAACTTGGGCAATCTTGCAAGGAGAAATAGTTCGAAAATGATACGTGTGGCGTTGGTATCTCTTGAAGTGGCACGCACTAGCTTATCCATCTCATCTAAAACAACGATAAACTGGGTATTTGATGCGTGTTTTTCTAGAAAATTCTGAAGGTCCTGCATTGTCCCCACTCTATCTCTATCCTGCGCGTCACTGGTGGTCATGCATTGGTATATTCTGTTGAATATTTGCGCAGGGTCCTTAAGAGTGACACAGTTAACAGACGCCACACATACTGTACGATCTGGACTAGCTTCTTCCGATGGCAAAGTGTATATCCTTGTGTTTGCCAAATCTGGATGACATACCCTTGTTTCGTTAATACGTGTCCTGGTCTGGAGAATATTATCCACCTGAGCTGTTTTACCAGTCCCTGGAGGTCCTGTAATGTACAGCGAGTTACTTGTACGATCACTCACAGCAGTATCGAGAAACTGGGTAACAGCATCAAATTGGTTATGTCTGGCACATAAACAACCTTTGGAATCCGTAATAGCCATGGTTGACCTTTGCAACAGGCTCTTTGCCTGGCTGTATACCGAAAGAGCAGGAGATGTTCCCAACTTTGATTTTGCAGGAGATTTCGCCGGCGAAGGAGGTAAGAAGGGGGAGGAACTAGTTTCTGTTTTCTTGGAACTACTCTTGGCAAGACATAACCTTTTATTCACGGATAGCGGTGGTGTAGGTTGAGCAGATTCACCGTCCCTGCCTCTCTTGGGAGCAGCTCTTGTCTTGACTGGAGATGCGGTTGGAGTTTGCGGAAGTACACAAGCGTTCATTGGGTGATTGTTTGGTTCAATTTTAACAACCTGACTGAAAGACTATACACCCACAGAATAAAATGTGATCGATTCGAGTGTATGTTTGCTGATCAACAAGCATATATATGTCATTGATTCTTGGATTTTTGCCAAAATCGTACTGCCGGTCATTACATTTCCCGATCGGGAAATTATAAAAAAATAACGTGGCGGGGCGAAACACCAAAGCACATCCGTGCACCACATATAAACCGATTCATTACTCGGAGATGTCAAATGATCAACACATCCTCAATATTGGACTCAACAGAGCAAAATAATGTTCCATGGACCAATATCAAACACGTCTGACCCTTCACATAAACCTTTGCCTACTTTTTCGCATGTGATAGACGGTTTGTTAACCCATAACAGAAATATCTTGAAGAGGGGGATAAGAACAAAACCAAAACCCCACTTGTGTACACCCCAGGCCCACCCATTACCTAGCCACTTGAACGGTTACACTCTCGGGACCACCAGGTCCGTGTTGTGGCCAGTTAAATGGCCGGTCACGTGCCTGTCGCGTTTTCGTGTCGCTGGCGATCTGTCGGCTTTAGGACCTGCAGAGACGCGCGCTTTTAGGGCGCTCCGGCGGGCGGCGGTGCAGTAAAGATGCAAGGGAATGACGCAGGGGACATCAGGTGGACCAATAGAGGGGGCCCCGCGCGAAAGGACCCGTCGCATCCTATATATACTAGTGTGTCATCCCTGACCTTGTTTACTTCCCTCTTTGGATGTTGGGATAAAGTATCTTGGTTTGGTCCCCCTTTTTCTTTATTCCAAAGTAATACCTAAATATCCATCCAACTTTCCTTATTTAATAGTGACAATGTCTCTGTGGAACTCTTTCAATGAAACTGCGTCTGCCGTTACCGGCGGTCGTTTCGTTCCTGACACGTTTGTGTTTGCTCAGGGGAAGGACATGCTATCCGAGTGGCCCTCTGTAGGTGCAGCCATCGCTTCTTATTATGTTATTATTTTCGGTGGTCGTGCCCTTGTCAGGGCTCTCGGTATCCCGCCCTTGCAGTTGAAACCGTTAGTGCTGGTTCATAACTTGGTGCTGACTGTTTTGTCCCTGGCCCTGCTCTTACTGCTTGCCGAGCAACTGGTCCCAATGTTGTCTGAACATGGTCTGTATTACGCTGTGTGTGATACAGGTTCCTGGAACCAGCGCATGATCACTCTGTATTATGTCAACTACCTGCTAAAGTACTTTGAGTTTATCGACACAATCTTCCTTGTGTTGAAGCACAAGCGCCTGACATTTTTGCACACATACCACCATGGTGCAACTGCATTGCTATGCTACACTCAATTGCTCGGCGGTACGTCTATCTCCTGGGTCCCAATTGTTTTGAATCTGGCTGTCCACGTCATCATGTACTGGTACTACTTCCTATCCACTTGCGGTATTCACGTGTGGTGGAAGGCCTGGGTTACCCGTACACAGATCATGCAGTTTGTCATTGATGTGGTGTTCATCTACTTCACCACCTATCAAAAGGTGGTGTACATGTACTGGCCTAACTCCATACTACCTTTCAGTGAGGACTGCTCTGGTACTTTGACCGCTCACTTATGGGGTGGTTCTATTCTGTCCTCCTATTTGGTCCTGTTCATTTGGTTTTACGAGGACCATTATCCAAAGAAGAAGGGCAGTGTCAAAAACAGCAAGAAGCGCGTTTAAAGTATAGTGCATTACCTCTGTCATTTTTTATTTTATAACATTATTTTGCTATTTAAATTGTATCTCTTAAAATTATTCGGAACTGATTAAGTTGGGTGGTGTTGGTTCATGTAGTTTGGATGTGGTGCTTCGGTTGTGAAATAATAATTTCACACAGGGCGCGAACACATCAGCGGCTAAATGTATTCGTAAAAGCATGGAATACGATAAACCCACATTTTTGTATTAATTTCTGAAAATTCTACAATGTGGGTTAGTAGATACTATTCGGGTTTGGTTCATCCATCAGAGTGCATGGACGCTTAAATATATATTTACGTGTGTGAGCTATATACTTACCTACATGCGCCCGATAAGCGAGTATTGACTACTCACTTTTGGCAGAGACTAAACGCATGCGCTTATGCGAATTGGGTATGTTTTCTCCCGCCACATAATCATGTTGGGACTCTGTGGAAGTTTCTTCAACAGGTTGTGAATCGTTGTTAGACTCAGAAGGGGCGGCAGAGGATTGAACATATGTTTTCTGTGCATGATCAGTATCGGTGTCATCGTCGCTCTGATTTCCATCTCCACTCTCATTATCATCGTCTTCATCCGCCTCCTCACTACTGTCCGTGGTTTCTGGGTCGGTTTGGTTCTCCTCGTATAACTCGTCTTGAGTACGTTGTAGTGCCTCCAGGTGTGCTTTATGCTCACCGCGGGTCTCATCTAGAATGTCACGCAGTTTGGTATGAGATGAATCAGAACTAGTTGGTTGGTCAATACCTCTGCGCTGGTAGAATAGTAAGTAGGCAGCCCCAGCTACACTATCCTCCGGAACAGCGCGTGTGACACGTGCGTCGTTAAAATAATACCATTTTTCGTCCTGTGCATTCTTAACGTACGCTGTGTAATGCCCACCGCCGATACCACCAAAATGGTTGTCGACCGCAATTAGATCATATATGTATCCCCGCGTATCCGTGTGATCAACCACATGTGGTGCCATGTCCAGGGACGTGATGGGGAATTTTACAACATCTGTAATTTTGTCAGCAAATGAACGTGAACTCTCGAACCGTTTCAGTTGGATGGATAGGATATCGGGTGTGTTCCAGATCTGGATACGCTTTGCAGCCTGGCGATGTTCCTTGCACCGCGGACAGTACCATAGATCATTAACACCTAGAACTTCCTTACGGGAGAACAGTTTGAGACAATCAGCAAGGCTAATCTCGACATCCTTTTGCGATTTGCTGAGACGAACTTTCCTGATCTCTTCCAGTTCCTGGTTTGCAAGAACACCGGGGCGTTCCCAATTAATCATCTTATCTGTTGAAAACGCTTCTTCAACAGATTTGTCGGTCCATTGGCACACGATAGTAACAAGACCTTGGAAAGTGCGCGTTATCTGTTCCGATTGATTCTGTGTGCTTTGAGATGGTGGTGTCTGTTTACTAACTTCATCCTTGCTTACCGAAGTCATTTCATCCATATCATCATCCATGGGAGAATCATTGTTACTGTATATATCACCATTTGCATCATCACCGGCCGCAGTAGCGTCATGTATCTTGTTTACATTATCGTCAACTGACACATCGGGCATGCCATCGGTATTAGCAAGTTCCATATTCTCAGCGTCTTTGTCCATGTCAACATCTGTATTTGTTGCCTCTTGGATTTCGCCTGCATAAATATGGTTATAGATACTAGCAACCACGGGCTCCATAAAATTCGTTAGAGGCTCAGAATTCTTGAAATGAACATGTGGTGGTGGGGTCCAGAACAATGGGCCATCCGAAGACGTTGCGGAAGGAGACTTGGCCACCATGTTTTCATCCATATTGTTAAGGATTTCTATCTCGAATAGGCTTCCTGTTGTAGTGCCTTCCTGAGACTCAGTGGTCGTTGGAACTGTGGAATCAGGGGTAAGATACTGGATGAAATTTCTATATTTCTCTAGGTCGGTATCACCATGTTTGTTCTTCAAAAACGAATAGTTTTCAATGGATGCATTGTCTATTGTCTCGGAATTTAGTTCAGGGAAATTGATCGGACCTCCACTCAAATACATGTAGTGCTGTTCCAACTTCTGGCGAAGAACAAATGGGTCCATGAATTCCTCATGCGATACTGCGATGAAAAAAGGAATACCGAATAAATGTGGACTTGAAAATCCGTCATCCACGCATGAATTGAGTACAGGAATAATAATATCACCTTTATTGGCCTTGATTTCATAAAAGATGATGAGATCCGTCTCCGATATCAATTCATGAAGAGAAAGGAACTTGGCGTTAGAACCATCAGACTCAAAATTGTTATAGAACTGATGACTAAATATCTCACAACCATAAATGTGGTCGATATTCATCTCTGCTTTCTTCGCGATGTACTCCTTCAGATCTTGATATGTGGCATTCTTTTTTAATTCTACCTCCAATGTGCATGGTGGTGAGTTCTGGGGAAATAGTCTCACCTTAGATTTCCAAATAGAATCAACTGGTAATGGTAGAGTCAAATCACTGTATGGATCAAAAGTAACAGAAACGTTATTACATTCTGGGCACTCTAATGTCGATTTGTAGAGACCCACAAACAAATCTGTAATTACAGAATCATTTCTTTGCAGATGCTTTTCCCAGGTATCGATGGCAAGTTTCTTTATGGTCTCAAAATCATCAACATTGTCACTATCAGAGAGGGATGGCTTCTCGATGTATGGTTTATCTTGAATTCTGTTTAAGTCCTCGTGCAAACTGTCCAATAGAAAGGCCAGAAATTCCTGCGAATCTTGTTGTTGGTATCCTGAGAACATACTGTTGAAATGGCCAATGGTCCCCTTGAATTGACTGGGGGCAAGTGATGTAGCAAGATCCGACGGATCAAGACGCTCAGTAAAGAGACTATGGATTAAACTAGAAAACCCATTCGCCATGTAACCTTGGTATCCCAAAGGATTATCTTCGTTGATTTCCTTGCTAAATCCATTGTACAAGAAGTAGTCTCTGAGCTGGGGAATGTGTACCAGACACTGAAGTGCTGAGTTCATGTAGCATGTATTTCCCAAATTCTGTAAACCCACGGTTCCCGGGGGTGCTGGAATTTTATTATACTTTAGGTAATTTGAGGTCCAATGGAAATTTTTTTGTGATTGCTTTATCTCTATGACGAAATTTCCATTGTATAATTGTAGATCATTGATTCTGCTCTCAAAGAGTTTAGGCCTAATGCGATTTCTTTCATCATATGACAAAAACATTACCTCATCAATAAGATATGATGAAGGTAACGATAATTGGGTCGAACTATCTGTCGGTGGGCGATTGGTGACAAACCAGGCCCTTAGTTCAGTGTTCGTGATATCTAAGTCTGATTCAACTTCATAAAACAGCTCTAACACCCTAGCAAGAACGTCCCTTACAGTGTCTAATACTGATGCAACAATGATATTTTGGTCATCAATATTTCTGAATGAACGATTTGATCGACAATGGGACTGTGCCTCTGGTGCGACCATGTATTGAAGTCTATAATGCCTCTTGTTAAACTCTGTCACTAATTCACCGTTCTCTGGGTTGCGAATCAGATATGTCCAAAGTGGTTTAGATGTGCCCTCCATACCATACCATTCCACTAACTTAATAAATACAGTCTCGGGTATGTCAATATATGGATTTGTATTAAAATCTTTCAAGATAAAGTTCTTGTAGCTTACTGTGATTGAGTTAATATCAATCGATCCGAGCTCCAGTGAGTTAGTAGTGCTCTCGTCGAAAAATGCATCGAACCAGGTCTTGGGGATAATGTAAATTCTGTCGCCCTCGTTCGCAGATGAGTGATTCTCTTGTAAAAGTTGATTTATTTGCTCTCTTTGCTGTACAAGCACCGTATCTATGGTAGTAATAGCAATATCTATATCATTGTGGTCATTAATCTCATCCTTGTCCGACTCCTTGTCATTACTTTCCTCGGATTCATCATCTCCCAGTAGTTCCTTCGCAAACTCAGCTAATTCATCATTATTTATCTCCAAATCATCTGCCACATTTTCGTCTCCAGTATTTGGAACGTTTTCGTCCTGAGAAGGCGATGTGCCCGGTTGACTGGACTGTATTTTTATATGATCAGCCATTGATTGGTCCAGTTTGCGTATGTTCTCCTCGGAATATTCATCTTCATCCTCTACTGGGATACTAATATGTTCTTGCTCATCTTGCATTGTGAATTGAGTGTGTCGTCACAAAATGCAATGTTACTGTTGAGATGAGCCGCAGTTATTTGCTTGTTTTCTTCTCCTAACCTCAGAGTTATGACACAATATCCCTTCTTCAGGTTGTTCGTACTTCTAGGCAAGATGTTTTTTCAACTACAAAACCATTATAGCTACATGTAAACAGCATTGAAACAAAATAATGTACTATTTTAGATGGTGATGACCCTTTGCAGATCTCGCCAGGTCCCGACGTCGGTAGCGATTGTTACGTGACATCCACGAACCCAGCCGGGTGTGATTTTGTTTTTCCCGCTTCGACCGCCCTATATTTCAGGCGCGAAACGCGTCTCGCTCATTATGGGCACGTGATTAATGATCATAGCTAAAATCATCAATAAAAGTTGTGTCGGTGTTATATTTGCTCTGTGGTACAGTTGTCAACCATCTCACGACGGTGCTATTCGTCAATTAAACCGCAGATAAATTGAATGTTCCTGTTGTTGTTTTTCTTTTCAATGAATAATGATAATATTAATATATAAAGTACAGATTTGGAGAGTAATAATGACATGTAAATTATGCAGATGGGACGCCGTGCAGAATAGACGACATGATACCGTAACCTAGTGTGATGACACACAGGAATACCACGATAGAGCATGGTACACCTCTTGAAATAAATGTTGCCATGTTCAAGTATGGTTTACTGTTTTTATCGGTCATGGAAATAGCAGTGACGTTAGGGAAACCAGATGAAGCTAGACCCATACCGGCAGATGCAAGTAGAGCGCAGCCGAACACCAGAATTGGGGCAGCCTTAGGATCACCTAGTTCATCACCAACTTCCTTGACCAGTGGGATAATAATAATGGCAGAGACTGTGTGAGAGACAAATGTACCGACAACAAGCATCAAGGCACCAAAGATACATAGGACAGCCATAGTCGTGTCGTGCTCGATTCTCTTTTGTAGGGCCTTGGCGATTGTAGCAAGCAGTCCTGAGGATGACACTGCTGAACCCAGTGCAGTACCACCCATGGCCAAAATGACAATAGACCAAGGGAATGTGTTGAAGTCCTTTGTAGAAAGCAATCCTGTACCAAAAAAGATGACGATAGGCAAAATAGCAATCTGACCGGAAGAACCGAATGCACTCTCGATCTGTGCCTCCACACACCACAGAATAATTGTAGCGATAGTGACACCGCAAATGAACCATTGCTTCATTGTGAATCTTGTCTTGATTGGTTCGAACTTCTCCAGCTTGGTTAAATTGATCTTGAATGTGCAGAACAACAGGACCCAGCAGATCAGCATGGCCAGGACACCGGCCGGTAGGGCCACAGCGAAGAACTGTCCCCAGTTAATACCGTATGGTTTCAAGTACTCCATGGAAATGATATTTTGAGGGGAAGAGATTGGCGAGGACATACCACCGATGTTTGCTGCAATGGCAACACCGAGCACCAATGCCTTGGCCATTGGTGTGTCCGCATCTAGAGGGTCCAAAATTGGGCTTAGCAAGGAGTATGTTAGCACAGGTGCAGCGACGTTGGAAATCCACATGGACAAGAAAAACACCACTCCCATCGCCATCAGCAGGACGTTTCTTGGCTTGGTACCTGCCGCAGCTAGCAGCCACGACGCGATAACTCTGGCGATATTGTACTGTGCCAGTACCTCACCGAGGGTGAAACCTGCCAGTAGAATAATGATGGTCGATGTCCACATAGACGACAGGATCTTGGATGAAGCAGCGGCGGCACCCATCACATCGCCGTTATCGTCCTTCAGCACCTTGAACAGTACCACCAGTAATGGAACTAGCATTGCGGTGATATGCAATGGCAGGGCCTCGAACGCCCACAGCAAAGCGACACATTCTACGAGGGCCATGCAGCGTCCCTCGACGTGGTCGTTGAACGTCTTGACACCTAGCAGGATACCTGTGAACAAGATGACAAATGCGATCTTTGCGGCCTTCCATGTGAAGAACAGCTTTGGAACCATCACGTTGTTGAAAGGGAAGAACCTCTCGTTGTACCACGCGGCGGGCAGTGGGTAGCGGAAGTACTCGATCTGCAGTTTCCCCAGCACCGCGGCGTTTGGATCCGCTGCGCCGTCGATGCCCAGCTCTGGGTTGATGGCGCCGTCCTGGGACAGCAGTCCCAGCATATCCTTCCATGTGTTGCTGCGCTCCCACACGATGTGGTCGTGCAACGAGGACTTCAGTTCCTGTTTGGCGATCTGGTAGTTGTTTGTCCCTGTGATCTTTGCGTAGAAGTCTATGAGCTGGTTGATCCTGTTGGATAGCTGTGTGAATGTATTCTTTTGGAAAATGTATGCGTCGGTGTAGAACTCTCCTGTCTGGATCAGCTCTGCGCGCATGTTGAACTTGAGCACCTTGTCTGCCTTCTTTGTAATCTTTGAGAAGCCCATCTTGTTCAGCTCGATGAATGCCTTTAGCTGAGAGAGGTCGATGTACAGGTTGACGATGTTCTTCTTTAGGATGGAGCGTTTCTGCGACTTGATGTCGAACTCTCTGTAGTGCAGCAGCGCTGTCTCCTCCTGTGTGTCGGCGAAGACATCATCCAGCTCCTCGTCGTCGTCGTCGTCTGGGTCTTCGGGCGCTTCGAACTGTTCTGGGAACTCCGCAGGGTTGGCCCCTGATGCGTTGTCGCCGGCGAGGTTTGTCGATGAGGCTGGACGAGAAGTAGCGATCACGCGCTCCTTCTCCAGGTCAGCAACCAGTGTGTCGTACTTCATGAAGAACTTGGCCTCGTTGCGCTTGTAAAAATCGTCGATCTTCAGCTTCTGCTCCTCCAGACTGTCGTAGAACGCATCGTACGCATTGAACAGCGTCTTGCCGTCGCTGGAGTCACTGGACCTGCGCGAGCTGTCAAACAGCTTGTTCCCCACCTTTTTGAACGGAGAGAAAGCGTTGCGTTTACGCTCTGCAGCAGCACCAGATGCGCTAGCACCAGCACCAGATGCGCTAGCACCGGCACCGGCACCCGCACCCGCATCCATATTCTGCAGCTCGATAGTCTCCTCCTGGAACATATCCTCCTTCCCCTTAGCAGTAGAAGTAGGGCCCAGCTCGTTCTTGTCAGTAAACGGATCGACAGAAGCCGTGACAGATCCGTCAGCACTACCACTCGCGGCGGCAGCACCGTTCTTCCCTGAACTGAACAGCTTGCGTTTGAGCCTAGCGGCGAAGTTAGCACTGGTAGGGTCACTCACGTCGGCGATCCCATCCGGGTACTGCGAATCCTGGCCCGGATGCAATCCGAGCTCATCGCTCTGCAGTGTGTATATCTGGTTCTTCAGCTCGTTGTAGTCCACATAGTGGCTCTGCCACTCCGGGACCGCATTATACTTTAGAAAGTGCGAGAATCTCATAGCGTGGAGATGTTTCGTCTATTCTGTTGTGCGAGTTGAATGGTAAAGCGAGTCGAACAAAAGTAGAGGTAAAGCTAATCGAATCGAACAAAAGTAGAGGTAAAGCTAATCGAATCGACCAAAAGTAAAGGCAAAAGCGTATAATATTACCGAGGCCTCTTGTGTACTATAGCAAAAGGGCGAGCAAAAATATCTGTATAGGCGCGCTGTGGTGACTCTGCGCAGACGGAACAGGAAAGTGTGAGCGAATGGTGCAGCCACGGGAGAGAGAACAAGAGAAAGAACAAACACAGGAACAAGAACAATACGCCCAGCCCGGCCTATATATATACCCTGCACCGCACTGCACCGCCTGGTGTCCATCGCCTGCAGATCTGGCACATATGCCAACCACAATAGCTATGGGTACCAGTTGGTGTCTGTATCTGGGCGCCCCTCTTGTCTGTGGTTCTATCGCCTTGTCTGCCGCCCCTCGCTCTTCGCTCTTCGCTCTGCCCTCCGCCCTTCTCTTCTCTTCTCTTCCCTGCGAGCGGCTCAGCGGGCGAAAAATTTTCCATGGATGCGGTTGCGGGATGCGCGCAGACGGGGCCGCAGGGAGGGGCCCGCCGCGCCTCGCTCTCCGCGGAACAGGCTGGTGGATGCACAGCCGCGCCCCACGTGGGTGTGCTGGTCGTTTTGCACGGCGGTGGTCACGTGGGTGTATTGTGGTCACGTGGGTGTGCTGTGGTCACGTGGGTGTGCTGTGGTCACGTGGGTGTGCTGTGGTCATGTGATCGGGATGCTCTCGGTCTGTCAGCTTGCGTATGTCGGACGGGGAACAGTGAAATTTTTCACTCAGTGTCCTCTACTTAAGGGAACATTGTGTATTACGGCCAGTATGCCTGCGATATACGTAAATTGTTGTCTAAACACATAGAGTGCTGCCATTTTCCGCAATTTTGGTTGGCCCACGCAATACTCCTGCAGACTTGATGCTGCGACATTGAACTAAAGTTGATCACATAGAAGGTGGCACATCCGACCTGTTATTATACGCTGTGGACTCGCATCAGTGTAAAACTGAAGAGTCGGTTGTTCATTATCCCGAAGGATCAGTAAACCATGGTTGCATATGTGTATCCAAACAGATACTCCAGTTTGGTCCACTAGCAATTGTGTATCCGCCAATTGCTCTTCTAAATGGTGAAGTGTCCATTCCTTGGGTACCGAGCAGGGTGCAGGTTGTTTATGGGGATTCCCGTTTTACAAAGTCATATTAGATCGAGATCTCTAATCTTATTTTGTCAATGTATGTTTCCTGATGAAGGAAATATCCCGTTATCCAAATAAACGGGTTCATGTCCTAGAAATGACTTGGGATTGTCTGTGCAACTCAGTGTCTATTTCGTCTGCAGGTAGCGTGTCACTTCCTCCACAAATGCGGGTTGACCCACTATGGAGAAGTCATCGACATACAAGCCGATCGTTTCTATTGTCTCGTTGTCGATCGGGCACGAGTAACATACAAGCCGATCATTCCTATTGTCTCGTTGTCGATCTCACAAGAGCAACAACATGTATCCATGAAATTTGGCTGAAGAGACACGGTTTTAAGGTATTTAAACTCATCCAGACTCATACAGACGTGTCGCCAGAAAGCTCTGGGCGAGTCACGTAAACCGTATGTAGCCTTATCACTGACTAATATATTATTGTCTGGAAATAACTGTTCAAAGCCGTCGGGTCGCCTTGTAAAGACGACCCTTGGAAGAGCTGCGTTGAGAAATGCACTGGAGATGTCAAGACCACGGATATTCCACTTGTGTTGTATAGCTTCCTTAAGAATAATCCGAAAGGTTATTGGATTGAGACTGGGAGACGAGGTGGGACCGGGAGTTTCTTTCTCGCGGTTACCTAGTGTAATAAGACGTGCTTTTGCTTCGTGATTCTGAGTGATATGGTTAAACTTAAATCTGAAGGTCCAGAAGTTTGGAACAATGGGAGCTCCTTTGAGAAGAACCTGTTCCTCTGGAGTTGGTACGCGATACACTTCCTGTTCTATGAACTGGTCGCGCTCTTTGTCAATCGCCGCTCGGAAATCTGCACGATTCATGGCAGTGTGAAATTTCTTCGGAGCTATCATGTGCGTATACACGACATCTGTGTTATATGCAGTAAGTGGTTCAATAGTCTGTGTTATGTCCTTGAGTTGAGACGTGTCCGGGTATATGAACGTTTTGTCATCCGGACGTACCTGTAAATCTAGAATATGGTTGAGAAGTTGATCAGGCGGAGCTTCATCAGGTTTGATGATCTCAATAGCGTTCGCCGATTGTCGATGCTGGTTGTCGGGCAGTGTCAGCTGGAACGATGTTCTAGATGGCCGTTCAGCTAGCATCAGTCGTGTGATTTCAGCAATCCCACGGAAGGTATACCTTTGCCGAAAAACATTAGTGATCACTAGTTGAGGTGGATATTGAATGGTGTAAAATCGGAATGTACATGAGTTATTGTCATATCCAACAAATGCCGCCTCCATCTCGCGCTTCTTGTAAGTGACGTACATGTCAGATCCAAAAATGGGAAAACGTGTATCAGACTGCGGTTTGCGACCGTGAAAGTCTAGATACGGGATAGAATCGGTCGCCTTTGTATATCGGCGATTTTTCAACGTATTGGCAAAATTCCAGGCTTCAACATGTAGTAATGACTCTGTATATTTGCAGTGTGCAAATGTGTATTAGAGGCATTCATAGATCTTTTTAGTCATTCCGATAGCACGCTCGGCTATGCTGTTATGTTGCGGTGTATCCGAAGGGTGATCTAATATGGTGTAGCCATGGTATGCGAGTTTAGCAAATTCTGTACTATTGTCAGTTTTGATAAACGCAATTTTTGCATTTTGTACGTTTGCCCAGCGTTCGAAAAGATAGACCAGGTCGTGGACTATATCGTGCTTCGCTGAAACTATGATCGTTTCTTGATAGCGAGTGTAGTCATCTATGACCACTACACGATACTAGACGTTGCCGAGTGCGTCTGTGTACTTACCTGTGGTATCTAGGTGTACTATCTGGAGTATGCGTTTGGATCGTGGGTTGTTGTGATTCTTTCTGTGATGTCTCGTTTTCTTTGTAAATGCGCATGTGTCACATTTTGTTATGTCGGTGATTTCTCGTTTATTAAGGTTGATACCTGTTTGGATCGTCGTACGATGTCCGGGATGACCTAACGCAAGATGCGTCAGGTGCCCTGTTGATAAGTCCTGTGACTCTTGAGATAATGCCGCATTGGCATATAGATTGGAATCATATTGACTATGACTCTGAATATCTGAAGGTCGTGGGAATTTAATGTACCCCGTGTAGGAGTTATTGTTGTGTTCACCTATTTGGTGGAACACGCCCATCTGGAGGTCGACTCTAAGCACTAACGTTTCTGTGAAGGTTACATGCACATTTGATTGTGCCAGTGAGTGGACGCTTACTAGATTGTTGGACAACTGATCTGCTGGAACTAACAGTGCTAACAGAGTCGCTTGAGTGTTATCAATTTCTATCACAAATTTGTGAATTGATTTTACCGTGCGATTTGTATTATTAGCAAATTGAAGTGTCAGTTGAGCAGCAGTAACATCGTGTGCAAAGCACTCGTATGTATCCGCTAGTAAAGTGATTGTCGCACCACTGTCGAAAACAACACGTGTCGAAGGAAGAGGTGTTAGTCGGTCAGAGGATTGCTCAGGAGATGGGTTGAGAGGCAAGACAGAGGACGGAAAGGACGGATCGGACTGCACATTCTGTGCAAGGAGTCATAGATCCATATCCACATCGTCAGATGAGTGTGCCTTTGAGGTAAGCGCGCGCTGAGCACGGGTTTGAATAGACCCAGAACCTTTGTTTTGACTGTATTTGTTATTCTTTGCCTTGGAGCGAGATTGCTGTGACATAGGCGTATGAGCCTGTAGGTCACTAATCATGGCATCGTATACACCTGCCTCGGAAGGTAGATGAATCTGCAACTCCTTAAGCTGGCGAATCACGGATGACCTTCTCGCAGCTACTGGATTGGAGTGCTGATCTTTCGGATGCCAGTTGTCCCAACAGTCGCGACACTTAATGGTGTTTGGTCGTGGGGATAATACACTTGCGTTGCTCTGATTATTTGCATTATTCTGCTACTTTTGGCGAGTCGTAAAGGCCTGGATAAGCAATTCATCTTGTTGCTTATGGTGAACATACTCCGGCTCATGCTTGTCTAAACCGAATGTACGGTTGACTTGAACGGGCTTACGCTTCTTATCCTCGTGGTGGATGTGAAAAACAGCATTGACTGTGTGTTCGGTGTTGCTTTCGTAGAATATACCTTGATGATCCAGTGCTTTATCATTTATAATCTTGATAAAGTCATCATAGGTAATATCTTCTTTGTCGGCAATTCTTCTACGAACGAGAGGCAAGAATTCCTTTTCCAATTTTAACTCAATAATTGAAGGAAAACCCGCACACAGCGTCTGTTTCATTTCCCAAGGATGGGAGAAACACTTCATCATGGATTCAAATCGTCCGTGCTGATTTTTCGCAGCATAGATACGAGTACGTAATGTCATATAAGAATTTACGGTGTCCGTTTGTAGAACGTCATTGATGGCGATAGCTATTTTGGCATCCTCGGATTGCGTCTTCTTTACCATCTCTGTAATAGATGAAATGTCCATTTTGTGATAATGCTCCTTGGTAATCAAATTAGCAGCTATACCACTGATAACATGACTCCGCATCCAGTCCTTTAACAGATTCTAGCTATGACTGTAGCAAGTTATATGATCTGTCTCGGACCAGGAGGAGTCAAGGAGCCACGAGGAATCCTTGTAGATGGGCGGCTTGTGCTCCGATAGGAGCAAGTGCAAACCACGGTGTATTTCAAATTGTGAGAGAATTTCCTCAAAAGCATAATCAAAATTTAACGATTCTGATAGCTTGTAATCGAACCGCCGAATTGCATTTATAGCTGTATTGTAGTCGGTGAGAACATCACGAAAGTTCGAGTGCTTGTTCTGAATAATAGGCATGGCTGGCACCGGAGCGGGTACCTAATTTAGTTTAGAGGCAATGAATTCCTTAGAACCCGGATATCTCTCGAGATCACCGAGGAACTTCAGTCAGACTTCCTGTCGGCTAGTATCTAGATCTTTTGATGTCATCGAAATGCAGTTGTATCGTTCTGATTGTTTGCGCTGGAACGGTGATTGTCAGATGTACTGTATACCTATTACGGATAAACTCTCTGGGTTGAAACCTAATAGTAGCTACTGATGGTTTCCGGAAACTGATTACTCATAATCTGTCAGGTTGTATACTATAAAGCTTGATTACTTCGGACGGGAACAGTGGAAAATTTGCACTGACCGTCCTCTATATATGTTACAAAAATATCTACATGTCAAGTGTCCTCTGACATGATGGAAACCATGTGCATTCTAAAATCGATGAATATTAGAATGGACTTTACGGAGAATGACGTCGGGAAATATATTAACTCTTATATGAACACATGTGCTTAGGAGAGCGACGACACACCTCCGGACCTCCCAAAAATAGAACATACTGGAACAAAGCGTGTGGTACGAGTGTAAGGTGTATAGTTGATATACATGTAATAATACATAAATGCAAAACCAGCATCTACCTGGTCCCACGGAGATTCCAAGCGGTCATGTGATCAATTGAATGCGGTCACGTGATCAGTTGAATGCGGTCACGTGATCACTGTCATCATGTGATTGGAAAATCCGCTGGAATTTTCTCGCTGACTCACGCCAGTTTCCCGCCGGAATCTGCGCGCATGCTGACTGTATGCCGGAGGGATAAATTTTTCACCTTGGCTGCGATGCGTGCACTGCACTATACAGCTGTGTACACGCAAGAACACGCCAACTTGCCAACTGACCGGGTTCTCGATGACAAATAGGATTTTCATTCACTCTGGGAGGGTATATAAGTGTTGATGGGGGTGTTGGGTCTGCTTGTATTGTTGTTTCTTGTGTTAGGGGATCTGTAGATATATACCTTGTACGGTAACACAGTAACACAGTTTTGCACAGTATATTGAGATATACTTTATTTTATCCATTGTATATTAACGCATACTTTTCGTTGTATATTAACGCATACTTTGCACTGTACATTAGCAACACAACATGCTCTCCGCCAGAATTGCCAAGCGCTCGCTGGCCAGCTATGCGCGTATACCTAAGGTCTCGCAAGAGTTCCAATCGCGGGTGCCTCCATATGCTAAGCTGCTAGAGAACCTGCAGCGTGTCCACCAGATCACCGGCAACCAGCCCCTAACCCTTGCCGAGAAGATCCTGTACTCTCACCTGACCAACCCTGAGGAGTCTCTTGCTGCAAACACCCCCTTGGCCCAGATTCGTGGTCGCGACTACCTGAAGTTGTCCCCGGATCGTGTGGCTATGCAGGATGCCTCGGCTCAGATGGCTATGCTGCAGTTCATGACAACGGGTCTTCCAGACACCGCTGTCCCAACATCCATTCACTGTGATCACTTGATCGTCGGAAAGAACGGTGAGGCTTACGATCTTCCAAAGTCGCGTGAGGCCAACTCCGAGGTGTTCGACTTCCTGGAGTCCTGTGCCAAGAAGTACGGGATCTCCTTCTGGGGACCTGGGTCCGGTATCATCCACCAGATCGTCCTGGAGAACTACAGTGCTCCGGGCCTGATGATGCTGGGTACGGATTCTCACACTCCAAATGCCGGTGGTCTAGGTGCCATCGCTATTGGTGTCGGTGGTGCCGATGCCGTTGACGCCATGACTGCCACCCCATGGGAGTTGAAGGCCCCTCGTGTCAAGGGTATTAAGCTGACAGGTCACCTGAGTGGCTGGTCCGCTCCAAAGGATATTATTACCACCATTGCTGGTAAGTTGACCGTTCGCGGTGGTACCGGTTACATCCTCGAGTACTTTGGGCCAGGTGTTGACAGTCTGTCGTGTACCGGTATGGCCACAATCTGTAACATGGGTGCCGAGGTGGGTGCCACTACATCGCTGTTCCCATACAACGATGCACACAGACGTTACCTCAACGCCACTGGCCGTGGCGAGATCGCCAATGCCGCGGACGTGGCTCTGAATGACTATAACTTCTTGGCCAGCGACAAGGACGCTGAGTATGATGACGTGCTTGAGATTAACCTGAACGAGCTGGAGCCAACTGTTAACGGTCCATTCACCCCAGACCTCGCTACAAAGATCTCGGACTATGCTACTACATCGATCAAGGAAAAGTGGCCACAGAACATCTCTGTTGGTCTCATTGGGTCTTGCACAAACTCCTCTTACCAGGATATGAGCCGTGTCGTTGATCTTGTTAACCAAGCAGCCAAGGCGGGTTTGAAGCCAAAGATCCCATTCTTCGTTACCCCAGGTTCCGAACAGATCAGAGCTACTCTAGAGAGAGATGGTATTATCAAGACGTTCACCGACAATGGTGCTATTGTCCTCGGCAATGCATGTGGTCCATGTATCGGTCAGTGGGATCGTACTGACGTTCCAAAAGACACAAAGGAGACTAATTCTATCTTTACCTCCTTTAACAGAAACTTCAGAGCCAGAAATGACGGTAACAGAAACACCATGAATTTCCTGACCTCCCCCGAAATTGTTACAGCAATGATCTACTCTGGTGACGCTCAATTCAACCCAATGACCGACTCTCTAACTACACCAAGTGGTGAAGCCTTCAAATTCCAGCCACCACGTGGTGAGGAGCTTCCTCAGCGTGGGTTTGAGCACGGTAGAAATGTCTTCTACCCAGAGAACGACCCTAAGGCAGATGCTGCCGTACCAGTTAAGGTTAGCCCAGACTCTGATAGACTTCAGCTGCTAGAGCCATTCCAGGCATGGAATGGCCAGGAACTAAAGACTACTGTATTGCTAAAGGTTAAGGGTAAGTGTACTACTGATCACATTTCAGCTGCAGGTGTCTGGCTAAAGTACAAGGGTCACCTAGAGAACATTTCGTACAACACCTTGATCGGTGCTCAAAACTATGAAACTGATGAGGTTAACAAGGCCTACGATCTAGATGGAAAGGCTTACGATATCCCAGGACTAATGATGAAATGGAAGGATGAGCACAGACCATGGGTTGTTCTTGCTGAGGATAACTACGGTGAGGGTTCTGCCAGAGAACACGCTGCCCTGTCTCCAAGATACCTAGGTGGTGAAATTATTCTTGTCAAGTCATTTGCCAGAATTCACGAGACTAACTTGAAGAAGCAAGGTATGCTCCCATTGACTTTTGCCAACCCAGCAGACTTTGACAAAATAGCCTCTGGTGATGTGTTAGAGACTGTCAACCTTCGTGACATGGTCGCCAAGGATGGTAACAATGGTGGTGAACTGGATGTTAAGGTCACCAAGCGCAATGGTGACAGTTTCATCATCAAGGCCAAGCACACGATGTCCAAGGACCAGATTAACTTCTTCAAGGCTGGTTCTGCTATCAACTATATCGGCCAACAACGTAGAAGAGCTTAAGGTTGCTCTTTTGTTTGGCACATTTCCCGTTCAACTCGACACTCACACTTAATAAAATAAAGACGCTGGTCAGTGCACTGAATCGATAAATGGGAATGTGATTTGTCTTGTCCTTGTGCATTTAGAACACAGAATTTATGTTGTTTTTGCATATACATTTTTTTGTATCTATTTATTTATTTATTCATGCCTTGATAGGTTTTAAAACCAGTTATATTCGTACTGTTTGTATTTCGTTTAAATGATACTCGATGTTCAACGTTTGAATCACTTTTGAGCCATTAGTTCATCCATGACTTTTAGGCCTTGTAGTCGTTCCTCATATAGTGCTGCTAATTTGCTTACTTTACTTGCCCTTGTACCTTGCGCCATATCTGAGAATCCTACCTTAGAGAACTTATCCTTTGTCTTCAATTCAGCAGTCTTCTCGAGTTTCTTTTGTTTAAGATCTTTATCGAACTTCTCGAACTTCGATACTGGTAGCGATGCAATATTGTCTGTAACCATATCTCTCATCTGGTCATCTTCTGGTAACTTTCCTTCAATTTGAACTACACCAACTGAATCATTAATAGAATTATTGTCTTTGTTGAAATCAAGTGTTTCCTTAGAGGATAAAGGTATGTGGGGGGTTCTTTTCACTGAAGAGCTTGACACTGACCGCTGGGCAGAAACGTTTGTGGCACCACTTGATATTCTACTAAATAGGTCATTGTTTATGTTGTTCGCATGTAGGTTCTCTTCCGTCAGTTCAGATGTACCTAGTAATGTTGAGTCAGTACTGCTAATGCGGATTGAAAGGTTTGGAATGGAGTTTTTATGCTGTATGGATACCTTACCATTTGACTCGTTCGATGATACGGTGCTACTTTGCGATGGCTCCCTTGATTCGTTTAATCTTAATGTTGAGAATGATTTTATAGGACTTTCACTTCTTGCGGGGTCATTGACGACAGGTGTATTCTCGTTAGAGTTGTTGGAGTATTTTGTTGGACTCGATTTACGAGGTTTGGGTAAAATTGGCGGCGTTGATGACTCGGCCCTCATCGTCAATACTGGAGCCTGTGATAATTGAGACTTTATCACTGGAGTATTTGGGAGAGGTTTCTCAGTAGTAGGTGATCTTCCCCTCTTCTCCATCCTCTCGCATGCCGATATCACGTAGTCATAGTTTTCTAATAAGTTTTTGATGAAACGCGTACCGATGGCTAGTCTATCCGTGTTATTCATGGACAGTTTCTCTTTGCAAAGAGTCGGTGCTAATGCTTTACTTAAACTTCTTGCAGTATGTTTTGTAGCCTCCTCTGCATTTATAATGGTGATGAATAATGGAAATATGGTGATAATGAGGTGATAATAATTGTTGAAGTTTATCATATCCACAAAAGTTTTTAGCGTGTAATCTGCGTCATCCGAGATCGGTAACTGTATCAATTCTATTGGAATTAAAGGATTGGCCTTATTCTTAATAAAATGGAGGAATACAGAGCCTAGGGAATATATGTCCCATTGAGATATGTCAATGTAATTATTTCTCTCGATTATGTCGAGGAATATATTAACCTTTCTATAGGATCCGGGCTTTTGAAATAAAAGCTCAGTCTTCGTGCAATGTACGCTAATCTTTTTGAATATTTTATCAAATACCAATTGTCTATATTTTCTTTTGGCTAGGTCAGTTAGTCGTGTGAAATATTCCTCTGGAACATCGATATATTCATTTATATCATAATCATGCAGATAAACATTTAATGATATCCTTAACCTCGTTATATCTATCGTTTCGGATAAAGTTGATAGATCTGGAACATGCACCACTGACACAGAACTCTCTGCTACAGCGTCGCTTTCCACAGAGGTGTCTTTCCCCAGTATTGGTAAGAATTTAATGTTCATAGCATTTGAGAGAACCTGATACACTGTCCTGATAAAAAAGGACTCATGCACAATATATGTTTTTTGAAGATAAACCTTCAATTCCTTGGGGAGTTTAGAGAACATTTTAATGCCGTAGACCCAGCTAATTTTCTTCTCCGTGAATCCAGAAGAAAATACGACTAGAGAGTATGGAGATTGAGGTAATTTCGTTATTAGTAGATCCATCAATTCATCGATTAACAGGTCATATACTTGTTTGTCGTTTCCGATTTCTGATGGTCCTGGTAAATATGTTGAGTCAAACACATACACCGAATGGCCGGAGTTTGGGTCAACAGAATATGACTTGAAGAAGATATTGTTGACGTTAATATCGATCATAATTTTGAGCGGTATATGAATATAAGATGTGCTTCTTTCCTTTATTTTCTTTGATCTGTTGAAAGATGTAAAATTCAAGCGAATACCTAATCTTCAAATCCAATATGGTCTTCTAGGTGCAATGAAGGAGGGGGGTATAATGAAATCCAGAAAAACAATATTGTCCTGTTCGTCACACTCTTTAGTAGGAGAACGGTATGGTTGTGGTACCTCTACTAATTGTCGATAATAACTATGTGTGAGCTATATGAATCTGAACTTCCAAAAAAGACGATCATCTCCATCTGTTGAAGATCGCGCATTATTTTCCACCTTCCTGTATTTACTATCCAAATTGGATCATCTTTGAATTTAATCGCTTAATACGAAACGCGAAAAAAGACTTGAAAAAAATAGAACTCCCCATAGGGGGCTCGAACCCCTGACGTTTCGGTTAAAAGCCGAACGCTCTACCAACTGAGCTAACAGGGAGAAGATCTATGACGCCTTTGTTTTATGTGGTTTGTTTTACTGTTATTTGGATTTTGTTTTATTTGTATTGTTTTGGGCCGATTATTGTTGTTTTAATTCGTACGACAGTATAAGCTATTGGTTGGAATATGGTTGTTCCTGGGTGAATAGGTTATGAAGGTAATAAAAGATAAAATAGTAATATAGGGGACTGATTTCTTTATATATAACCTATTTAACACAACATAAGGTTATGCATATATGTCAACTGTCAAGTAGATGACGTCGACTGTTATATAAGATTTTCATCTTTGTTTGCAACCACGCGAGCCTATCACGTGCGCTGCATGTGATGTATCACGTGCATCGCTCATGTGCGGCTGACGCCTGAATTGCGAACAATACATATTCAATTTGTTGAATAGTTTTACGCCACTTTATGGTCCCTCAAAACAGAAATTTCAATATTAATATGATTTCAAAATAGTACATCAATGAAATTTTCCTTGTTTTATTATTGGGCGGAAAACCAAAATCTCTTTTTCATCATAATTACCGTTTTAAAATAAAACTCATAAATACAGCTCTTTTCTTTAGTATGAAGACTGGGTGGTTAGATAAATACATAACAATATTTTCAATATGTCTGTTTACTAGGGAGATGGTTTAAACTTGAATTATCGGAAGTTTAGTTAATTTAATGGATTAAGTAAACCGGCACGTGACAGGGGTGAATAAAAAGATATTTAGTACCCCTATTCCAAGGATTTCCCTGGCACCATGATCGTGTTACATTTTGGCTTACAAAACAAAGTAGAGAGATTGTGAAATATGGACAACTTTTTCAACTTGGACCATTTCTCATATCTGAATGACCTAGAAAAGACAACCTCATTCCAGATCAATTGGGAAATAATATATAGCATATATGAGTCGGAGTGACTGTACTCTATCTAACATAGGGTTAACTAATTGAAAGGGTGTGGATTCACGGATATAAAGGATGATGGTATTTTATACATAACTTTGTATATAAGAAGGTCGAGCTAGTAAAAACGTTAAACAACACCTTTAATAATATGCCATTCTTCCTGGTAAGTACTCCGTATATTCTCCAATATATCTAAGATTTGCGTATATCCCACATCTGGAACAAAATACAGAACTGACATTCAGCTTAGGAATTACCAAACTATGTCACGTCATGCTCCATGATATATAATCGTTTCCGGACAGTAACATATGTGTCACAATATTCCGACATATATGTGCTTGGGTAATCTTACGAACATCCTTTACCATTTGGTAGTAACCGTCGACTTTGTGCATTATTCCATATTTGCGGTCTCAAATATCCCATATCAAATGACAGTTACCGGTTGGGCCAAATAAATCACAGCATGTCCACACCAGAATGTCCTTTCTACATGCAACCATATTTTACAAAAGTAATCTATTTCCTTTTGTTCCTCTTTAATCTCGTCTCGCCTGCTTCTCTCATTAACTTTCCCTTACGTTTCTTTGTTTTATCAGGGACACTTACTGTGTTCTTTGTAATAGTTGTTGTGCTTTCAACATCATTCCCTAGAGCTGAACTGACATTAAAATACTCATTAAGGGACCTAATAGTAGAATCATTAGATATGCTGTTTTGGGATAAATTATCAAAGTTTAATGGACTTTTAAACGATATATCGTTGTCGATGGCCCCCTTTTCGTCAGTAGGAAGATATTGTTGCAACTTTATAACTGTCCTGATATCTTTCTTAAAGTTTAACCAATCAATAGCTGCGAATCTTAGCTTGAACATTTTCTGTTTGTTATCATTAACGGTTATTTGGTGGTCTTTGTATTCGTTGAACACAGCCCGTTGGAGGCATCTCTGTAGGAGCTTGTGCTGAGGCGGTATACTTTTAGCCGTCTTACTTACTATTGTTCTATACTGTACCAAAAAAAGGGAAAAGATAGAATACAATTTATGCCTATGATTTAGAAATGTGAATCG